>VJOZ01019688.1:0-12547 GCA_009801055.1 Stichopus horrens | reverse complement strand
TTGCTTTCCGTGGAATATAACAATTATCTAGATTACCAGTTGGTTTCAAGCCACCAATAAATTACCCCATACAGCTAGTAACAATCTGTGGTTTTGTTGACAACTTCACCGCACATATCGTACATCATATAATGCTACAAATGCGGAAAAAATGTATAGATATGTAAACATAGTTAATGTAAGTGGCAGAGAGGGTTCTTGTATTTATTACAAAGCAAAATTATTGGCGATCTCGTACACTTTTTGTCTTCCATATGGAGCAGTAATTGTCTCACTGCTTAATTTTCACTAGAACTCACTTATTTTTGCGTGAAATCCCTTTGTGAAAAGCCGATTAAGATTTTTATCAAATCAGGTGCGTGGCAACTGATCATCTACTCTTCAAGATAAAAGACCTGATTTACATGCTTACTTGCTTACAACTGTTGAATATTCATGAAGGTTTAGTATTTGAAACGAAGACGCTGTTCAAGGGACATTTTGTTCTTTTGGTGGGGGGTGTGGCTAATTCACGTTTTAACATCTAAACGGGGCGCCATCATAGTGAGTTGGCGTACCAAGAAATACCAACGTAGCGTGCCATGAAATGTTTTGTCAAAAAGTCTCCCATATTGTAGAAAATGGCATGCACTTTTCGGAGATCTCGGTTTCTTAGCTTAATCTGTGCCAAAACGAAAAATAAAGTGAAATACAGGTGAATGATAATTTAAACGAATCATCTGTCACATTTTAGGGTGGCTAACGATTTTTGGAGGAGGGAGGTGGGGGGGGGAGGAATGTCGAGTCCCCTTGGCCCCTACAGAATCACCCCTGCTGCAAAGTGTAGAGAAGGGGTGCATTTGGTGGACACTGCAACAGCAATAACATACTGTGCAGAACCATTGTGCTTAAAGTTAAGAAATATTTAAATAATAACACAACAATAAAACTTAATCAAAAGTAATAATTACTGGATAACATCAATAATCTATAAAGCAATTGGTCATCATCATTTTATAGTTTTTGGTGTCTCAATATATATTCAAATCGTCCTTGTTTTAAACATAGAAAGGAGAAAAAGTAAGTTACTTTTTTAAGAAAGGAGGGGTGATACTAACTTATTTTATTTTAAGTTCTTTAATTGTCTTGTTACTATGATTTACGCAAAGCAATACGTATTGCCTTCCACGTCACCTTTCTATGTAAAATAATGTTTTCTCCCATAAGCAACCTAGAAAAGCCTGAGCTAATACTTATGCTTTCTAAGCGGCTTGACAAATACAGCTTAACACATTTCGTGATTCGAATCCCCTGATTTGACTTCGAAATACAGGTCAATCTTGTACCGTCGGAAGGACGTTTCTTTGCACATAACAAATAACTTCAAGGCGGCTATAGGAACTGAAGGACACGCGTGATACATGTATATTAAACTAGTTTAAAACAAAAGGGCATGAATCTCTGTTACTTCCCTTAAAATTCCTAAAAAAAAAAAACGGATAATATTCTTTAAATCATGGATTGATGTTTGTAAAATATGATTGACTGCACAGATTAGAATAAATTTACTCAAACTTGGAAACTCTTTTAAAAGTTAACCCTCATGTAAATAATGCATCTTTACAATAGAAACCACCTTCATGGCCTCACGTGACGTCACAAGGCGAGGTATTTCCACCCGAGCCGTCACAAGTCTGCGTAAATGGTAAAAGCAAGGTTTAACTCTGCGAAGAGAAGTTATTCTTTTGGAATGGAGCACACAATCAAAAAAGAGATCAAGAAACGAAATCCCCTAAAGGTCACAACTTTTATCTGTCACAAACTTTAAAATTGTCATTGTTTTAAATTAAAGTGATAAATGTCCATGAATGAGTCTGCGGTTTTGTTTTTTAGTCTTATTTCACAAGGGTGTAATAGGGGACAAATATTCGACATAAACATATAAGGATAAAAATATTTGTTGATCTCAAAGACAGAAAAATTCTGAAAATTTACATCACTTCTTCGCTGTTATAGCATATGCATGAGGTACCTTTGCTTCCAGCTGTTTAAAATGGATCGTTATTTTCCTAACTACTGCAGTAATCTGTCGTTTTACAATGTCAGTATAAACAATGATATTTAAGATGATTGAACTTGCAGACTTATTACACAATGAATGAACAAAAAAAAAAAAANNGTGATTTTTCCCCCTCATGTTCCAACTAAGTTCACTAATCACTTTCGCATTTACCTTTTCACGTTATAATATAATCATATATTAAGGTGGGTCTAAGTTTTCACAAAGAAAAAAAAATTTGTTTACGCACACACAAAAAAAAAGACACACTATCATAGGTCTGTCTATAACGCATTCTCTTTCTCTTGAAAAGCCAGACTTAATTCCGCCACCTCTGAAGTAAAAGTTAGAACGATTTTACAACTTCATCGAAAATTCAAAGCTCTTTAAACATAAATCATATCGTTGCATTTTTTTTCTCTCTCTCTTTCCTATAAGATTAAAATTCAAAATTCACAAATGTTCACGCTCAAATAACGCAAGCACGCACGCACGCCCTTCAACGCGCGTGACAAAACGAAACTTTTCCGTGAGTCGGCAAAATTACAGCTCACACCTCTGCAGGTTATCCTCCGGTGGAAGTTCTTTGATGTGTTATGATGCTGTTATTTTCGATGTCAACTTTTTTTTCTCTCTCAAGGTGCTCCGTAGTACTCTTGATACCTAAGAGTTTGCTTCTAGTTTTCACCGAGAGGCAAGTGTGGACGCTAAAGGAGTATCATATAAAAAGGCGAATAAGGCACGTTCAAAATTTAAGTTTTCACTTTTCTGAAAGAGGCAATGAAATTAATAAAAACGTAAATTGAAGAACTTTGTTTTCATCAATCTTTTATATCAGAAGGTCAAGTTTGTGTGATGTGCGAGTTACAAATGAGCCGCCTGCCCTAAGAGAGAGAGAGACTGATAACACGGATATCTCAGTTGATAGTAATACCGACAGTGTTTACACTTGTTTCGCACATGACAATACATAACGTAATGTATAGGCAACCATACATTTAGGTATTATAGGCCTAATTTTTGTAAATGCCCTACATTATGATAAAAACAACCGAGTGGATTGTATGCAGGGGTATGATGGCTCTTTTTTTAATACACTAAGATACATTTGTATATGTAGTCGCGGTAGCTTCATCTCAACATCACTCGATATCAATACAAGAAATATTTGTGGAGTTGGTTTAATTTTGTCGAACATATATTTATTCTAAACGCCAGAAGTCCGATATCAGACTAGGGTATACTTCGCAAAGTCAGGCTTTTACAAAGACACACAGATTTTATTAAAGAGACATATCACGTTATGAACAAGTTTGAACATCAGCTGACGTCCGACCTTACAAACGAACGCTGTAGTCAGTTTTTTACCCATACATATGACTTTAACACAAATATCATGCCGCCCTTGAACACTGATATCAAGTTAGTTTTTAAATCAGCTGTATTCTGACCTCCATCATTAAACACAAACTTCAGATTTTATTTTCAGTGACGTGAAACTTTAATTAATACATTAATACGAATATCAGACGTGGAAATCGTTATCAGACACCGATAACGTCTTACCCTAATTTTTTTTTATCCCAAATACATGGCGCAAAAAAAAAAAAAAAAAACGATCACAGAGTTAAAACTAATACCTCAGTGAGGCTTAAAACAGCTGGGTGTATAGGCTATATAGAATTTAACGCTAAGGCCAGGCTTTCGTGATCATCTATCATACAGTTTTCGCCGTCGAGTACGTGGCTTCCTCGACGAGAATCCCATGTATTGAAACGTCGTCACGTGACAATGTACTGTCTACTGTAGACGAACATGCATAAAATCACATTCAATTCGTCAGTGGGTGTAATTTTGTTATAAACATCGCATGATCTATTTTAAGTATACTAAGCCTTTCCCCCAAGGAGATCCTCCCATGAGCATAATTTAAAGGTATCGTACAACGCGCACATCCCCATGGTGAAGTGAGGGAAGAAGAAACAACGTCGTTAAAAGTGTAATAAATAATAAGAGAAAAAAGAAACAATTTCATTCACGTGGGAAGTTCTATAACACTTCTGAATGATTTGATTTTTGTTCACTGGAGGTAACTTGTAACTACGGAATCGACGGAATCAATATATCTATCACAGATTGTCTCAACTCGAGGAGATTTTTACTCTCTACTTTTCTTTCTTGGTATAGTCTCTTTAAATGTAATCCTTTCTCAATCAGTTCGACGGATTTTATTGACTTTTTGCGAGAGGAAGTTCTTTTTTTTTGTAAGGAATAAACACACCGCTGGAGATAAAATCGTTGGACGAATTCAAAGCCAATGTAATGCCGTTCGGGGTATGGAACGGTCAGACGATAGGTCTCACGGGTAAAGCTTCATGTGCTACATCGCACGGTCTGCCGTTCATATCTCACTTCTGCGGACGCTTCATCATCCACCAACGACTTTAACAGTGGGAGAGAAATAGAAAAAATAGTAACATAAGTGATGAAAGTAATAATAATAATAACACGGTGAACAAACCACGAAATTGATGAAGAGAAAAAAAAAACACCCCGAGATGGCGACTGCACTAATGAAAGCTGCCAGCTAGGAGTTCACACGTTACCCACTTCGATGAGGTTGATAAAACATTTAACGAGCGTTGAAAACATTCATGGTCGTCTGTGAACTTCAGCATATTTAAAAACAGTAATTCCATTCCCGATACTAGAACAACATTTTGACGTCTGAACGGAGGCAGAGAAGACCGTCAGTGGGAACCCTTGACAAGCTAGGAACTTGAGTAAAGGCAAAATTAGATGGAATAACATCATTCCCAGTTTAATGTATATCAGAATTGAAAATCATAAATTGCGCTTAACAAGACAAAACGTTACGTGTGCAGTCCTATTGCCAAAATGAGTTGAGTATACAGGTTGTTGATGCTACATTCCTTTCAGTTTTTTTTTTTTGATGTGTTCATTTTATATCCATACTTAATTTAATGTACCCTTTTTATGTCGTTTTTTATGACGTCCCTGCTCTGAGTAATTGCAAATCATAAGTCCAACCTGGTTAACCCATCGTAAGAAAACAGGATTGAAATATTACACCATTTGTTATCGATAAACTTGTCAGACAAAGTTGTTTCCTAAAAGTCATAAATTTGATCTATATTGAAATGATAGTACATCTTCGTCCTAATTAGCTGACCTGTTATGATAATTTTTTTTTTGTCATCCAGGCTCAATTTGTTTGATGAACTTACCTTGTTTAAGGGTTATCTTTAAAGTCATGTAAGTCACGTTTACGTTAGGTGTATGGCTATTAACGCATCAAACCATTTTTGGGTAATCTTTCGCTTTCTACCCGCCCCCCTCTTCCTCCGCCATCAAAAAAAAACAAAATAACAAAGCGATGGAATTTCACAAATCTTTTAAGAACTGCTGCCCTTAGCTTCCTTTAATCGTCAAAGATATTGAGACAGGTAAAGCGAAACAGATGAAGTTTATTAGCTTTATTTCCTGTAACCAGGAAACCTAAATAATATCTCCCTGCTCTAATACATCAAATAACTACACCATGATCATACAAAGTTCCTCTTTTCCTTCTATATCGAGGATCTGATGTCAAACAGGTGTAACAATTTCATAGGTTTTACACACGGTAGTTTTTTTTTATTCTAAAAAGGTCTTTATTTCCCGGTAAAGATATATGACTAAGCTGAATGTAAACAATGAAATATCTCAATATCACAGAAAAAGTGACTTGTAAGGTTAGTACCTGTAGACAAAATATTACGACGTTTTGAGTCCTAGCATTTTGTGCGTTGAACTAGATAAACCCAGAAAGGAGAGACATAAAGATGTCGTTGGTTCAGTTCGTTTTTCCAACCCTTTGGAGAAACATTCTCACGTCGGCGAAGGTTTGACCGTGACCCAGTTGATAATGATGGACAACGGCTTCTATCGCGACAATATGAGAATTGTTTGAAGACAATTATTGTCGCAATCGAACTACGCAATGCGTATCTATTAATTACTCATCACGCCACATAAAGGATTAAGGGAGGAGAAACAGGGGCACGCC
Organism: Stichopus horrens; assembly: GCA_009801055.1. NCBI lineage: Eukaryota > Metazoa > Echinodermata > Holothuroidea > Aspidochirotida > Stichopodidae > Stichopus > Stichopus horrens. The sequence goes on along the minus strand of VJOZ01019688.1, from coordinate 6,440 downwards.
CCCCCCCCCCCNNCCCCCCCCAATTTAGAGTTTTCTAAAAGTTACAAAACCGTAATTGTGATCCCCTACCTTTGTTTTAAAAGCCAGGTTAGGGTCATTTATAGAAAAAACAACAAAGAAAAACAAAAAACAGGGTTCTCTCACCGTTGGAGGAGGATTGTCACAATTTATAAGATCTTATAATGCCTGCTCAAGGGATCCGTGGATTTCCACAGTCATATAGTATATACCAATACTGTAATAAATGTACTGTGTTAATTCATGGCGTAGTGTAATGCTGTTTGGAAAACTATTTTTAAAGGCTTCAGAATTGGAAAGGGGGAACTGTTTAAATAAAATTAAAGTCATACATGAGCTCTCAATCAATGTTTAATCTTTCAGACGAATACAGACAGGAACTAACATCTAAGAATCGTTAAAGCCAAAGTGTGACGGCTTCACGGAATGTCAGCACAGGGTATTGCCACTTTTTATGAGTTTCTCAATAGGATGTACATAGTACCCTATCGACAAAAACTGCTTATTGAAGCATCATCATATGTGGTTGACAAAACTCTTGCCTTTTATAAACGAATTGATGGCATGTTGCTAACATTTGTGGCACCGTCGTAGAGTACGGTAAGGTTAGTTAAGAGGTGTAATGTCGTTTCTGGTTTGTGTGAAGAAACGTGAACTTTACAGATATGATACAGATACATGGCAAAATATCTCTTCTGATTTATTGACTGGATGTGGTCTTATCTGGGTGGGGGCGGGGTGATGGTGCTCCAGATAGGATAAGAGGGACAGTCTGATGAAAGGTAACGGTAAAGGAGTTGAAAGTATACCTATTTTCGGAAGTTAATTAAGAAGTGATCTTAGAAATAACCTGAAGCAAATGGTGTTTTTTTCAATGGTAACAATTGACATTTGTCTTTACTTCACTCCACGTACCCCTAGTTCAGTCTGGACTCCGTTTACTGCGTTCTGAAATTTGACGTCCAGGCACGGGACGAAGGGGCGGGGGGCAAAGTTGGTGGTGATGATTTTTTTTCATTCGAGAAAATCAGTTGAAAACTGTGGATCGTTACATCATTTTCTACAACTAAATCTCGTCATCGAGGGAAATTCCGGTGTAATCGCAGATCGGTGGGATGTGTCATTCGACTGATCTATTTTTATTCCAACATAAAAAGGCTCTTCCTCGACAATTTCGACACATACAAATACATCATGGGGACAGTCCTGACATTGTCTTATAGTAAAGGGAATAATAGCACGCAGTGGTTACTTCCATACGATTGTTGAGAAGAAACAACGGGATACCATTGTGACGCCAACGCAAATTGAGAAATAAAGACCATAGGAGAACTCAATGACATTCCGCTTCATTAAAATAGATATAATTGGTTGCTTTTGTTGTTCACATATATACGATTATTCCAGCTTTCGATAAGTTGCACGACGATAATGGGAAAGGCCAAATATTACCTTACTATTATAATTAGCTATGATAGTTTTACATAACTTTGATAATCAAACTGAGGTGGCAACATATTTTTTTCTTGGCAAATAAAGTGGATTCATTACATTCACTCATGGCGCATTCATTCATCGATGGTGCATTCATTGTGCATTCATTCATCCACGGTGTATTCATTCATCCATTGTGCATTCATTCATTACATTTATTCCTTCATGCACAGAGTTTAAAACGTAGCTCCAACTTCTCTCTCTCTCTCTCGAAGTGAAACCACAATGCATTTACACGTTGCACCAAAATGCACAAATACTGTTGTACTGTTCTATGTGTGGAATATCACCATTAGCATTCCTCGCGATATATACTCTCTCACAAATTACAAAATTGTGAGGTTTCCAAGGAGACCAGAACATCTTATAGCACTGCAGGTGCTACAATAGTCCACCTCGTATATGTTCATCGTTAATTGATATGTCACAAAGTACTGTTAAATAACTCGATATAGTTTTAAAACATTTTGTGTACTTTTCTCCCATCCCGTCCTCCTCCAAAAGAAGAAGAAGAAAAAAAAAACATATCACCGTATGTACATAAATAGACATGTGTAGTGAATCCGTTTCTTTGACATAGACATGTAACATATTCTTTAAAGGTTATATTAGCCAGGACCATAGTCGGAGAGAGAGCCATTTGATAAGTCCCCTAAAAACTCCCTCTAGTAGTTTTCGGGGTGAAAAAACTGATAACATGTCACATGTATCGTTGTTCCCACCTTCCGCACAGGATGCCTCAAATATTCTGCCCTGACTACAGGCCTGAGCGGAGCTGAACGGTTAAACCGACACCATCGTCACACCGTTCATTGATACACCGTCCTTTGGTACACGGTCCATTGATAAACCGTCGATTGATACATCGTCTACCGCCGTATGGTTGACAACAGACATTGGTACAACTAACCAGAAGTTGATCATTAATGTTTTTTTTTCACAGTACACTTAAAGCAGGATGTTCTTCATCCAATTACCTTTATCGTTAATCTTCAATTTTTCGCTTATATGATGCCAAGTTGGAAAACAACGTTAGCGTTACGATCCTTTCAGGAGAAATTTCACAAATTCATGTTTTAATTACGGTAGAAAGAAAAATGATTTGATTTTTTTCCGATTAAATTCTTCTGCAAAGACGAAATATGGTTAATTGTACGGCAGTTCCGTACATTTCTCCGGGTATATGATAGATGTTTGTCTTTTTGTTGATTTTCGCAATAAGGAAAGAAAAGAAACCCCAGTGATACCTGTTTGTGCTTCCCCCACCCATTTCCCCCTCCTCCCCTATCCCTAAGTCACATCCCAAAATTTTAAAAGCGATTGACACTTACAGGAGAGTTGAGACGATTGTCACATGACCAACATTTGCACACTATGGGACGAACTGCACTGAACATAACTCAAAGACATCGAAAGCAAATATATACAAAACTCGTATTCCTTTAAATGTACAATAAATAATATACGTCACAACACTATTCTCCAGCAGTTCAGCAACTCTCTTTTGGCATCAACCACTCCTTAGCCATGAATACTTTCACACTTTGGTATCCATACGCCGCTTGTTAGGACGGGTGTTCTCTTTTTATGCAGCTCCTCTTGCTATTATTTAGTTTCCGTTCGTATCTTAAATTCCTCACGATAAATTAACACCGGGTCCGCTATTTCCTCAGGATGGCTTTGAGCAGTTTGGATGGTCCTGGGATCTTCGAAAGTTTACACGTGATCATGGGCCGTATGACAACTTTAAAGGTGGGATGTTTGATTGCGTATATGAGTGGATTCACCGCGTGACTGAACGTTAAGAGAACAGCGGAGTACGGAAGCGCCCTCTCTAGCGAGGGAACTACCAAGAACACCACATACTGAGAGACGCAGACCAGAAAGGCACAGACGACCACGAAAAGATTTTTTGTAATTTGAATCTGGCGGCGGTTAAGTCGGACCTGCATGCAACGGATTCTCTCGGATGTCGAGGACACGGAACTACTGCGACCGAAAAAGGATCTGTGGACGAGCTCGGAGATCCGTCGCCGGTTAATCGTGTTCGGATTATGACTCGGTGAAGCAGACGACGAATACCTCTCTTTCCGGTAAATGCCGTTGGATGAACCCATCTCGCTGTGGTCCCTGACGGGACTGTCAGTCGATGGCGGCTTCGTACCATTTTCGTCGACATTTGACGAGGAAGAATCGACGTCGGCATCTTCTCCGTCGTCTTCTCCGTCGTCTTCTCCGCCGTCTTTATTCTCTGCCTCTCGAGAGACATTACCCAGTTCCGAATTCTCAGCAATTGCACTTAAATTGGAGGACGTTATCTTTCGCCCCGTACTCTCCGATCCGTCGGATGATTCTCCTACGTCACAGACCGCCTCGATTTCGTTCTCGTCGACGGTTTTCGACGCAGATACGACCATCTCATCCTCGTCTTCGCTTTCTTTACTGAAACTGCCGTTACTGACGCCGTGCATGGTAATCGCGGATTCGCTAACGGATCGCGCCATCTGTCTCCAAATCGGCTTTGGCTTCTTCAAGACCGTTTCGACGCCGCCGACCTCGTCCTCTACGTTGACGATACGCGTCATGGTCGAGGCCTTACGGGAGTGTTTGCTATCGTGGTCGTATCTCTGTATCGAAGAAGAGTCCGACACTTTTCTCTCCGTGGAATACAAATGCAGTAATTCGTTGGAATGTTTTTTGATGAAGAGAAAAATTTTAAAGTAGAAGATGACGAGAACGATCAAACAGACGACATCGATCACGACAGCTCTGACAGACGCCACGGCCAACGCCCTTTCATCTTTCACATCGAGGCTGCAAATGCGATATTTGCTATTGTAGCCGAACGCTATGAATTTACTCAAGTGGGTGGACAGTGGGATTATGCTTGAGTAAGTCCACATTAGGACGAGTATGATCGCGATTCTCAGGGGACTAAACAACTTGCGGTAAACCGGCACCGGTCGGGTAATACTACAGTAACGATTTACGGCAATAACCGCGTGATTCACGATACTGGTTGAGACAAACACGTAAGTCAAAATACCGACCATAGCACACAACGGTTTGGGCAGCAAATCTTCGTTATCGGTCAGTACGTTCTGAACGAAGAATGGTGCTAGCAGAGAACTGAGAAAATCCGAGACCGCTAAATTGATGACGAACACGTTTGTGATATTTTGCAATCTCTCCGAAAACATGAAAGCGACGATGACGATGGCGTTACCGATTAAGCCCGCTATTCCGATAAATATGAGCAGTGCTCCTACGATTCTCCTCTGAATCGGGTCTTCAAATTTCCAGTCGTCCGTGTAATCAACGGTGGCCATCACCGTGGATGGTGGAAAAAAGTTTCCTCCACCACCACCTTCCGTGAAATTTTCCATATTTTGGATCGCTATCGACGAACCGAATTAAGGCAGTTGCATCGGAATTCTTGTCGATTCTTCGATCATTTCTATCTGCGAATGTAACGAAAGATAGAAAAAGAAAGAAAATAATAGAACGATTAAACCGGATCAAAGCCTGCACATAGAAAAATACACGATGAGAATCTTGTAAATATCGTAACTTAAGAGAGGGAAAAATCTAAATATAAAATCCATCAAATTGTTGAATACGCCAGATGAAAAAGACATTTGGAAAACCTACACAATATAAAAATCCATTGGTTTTGATGTCAACACCGATGAGACCGTTATGATTTAACCTTTTTTATCAAGAAAGTTTTTTTTTAAAGTACACGGATCAATCGGATACACAAAAGCATATGTGCGAGTTGCAGTTTAAATATAGGAGTAACTAAACATATCGCCAAGGTATACTCGGATATAAACAAAACTGCGGGAAAATTCGGCTTCTGCGTGAAGTTGTTTGAAAAGCTGTTGGTTGTTCAAACGCTAGGAGAGGAGTTATGATCCTCACGACCAAAACTTGGTTGTTTTGTATAACCTCCACGAAGACAACACTAGCTATAATGTTACTTCATCAAAACACATTTGCAGTACATAACACTGCTTCCTCATTTGACAATCACAGAGCGAGAGTTTCAACTTTTTATCATCTGGCAGATCGTACACATTTCTGAATGGTCACTTGCAGATCGACATGCTGGGTATGATGTCTCCAAGCATAACGAAGAAGTAAAACGAAAATGAACTTTTCCCATTTTTTTTAGGGGGTTGGGTGCGAAAAGAAATAAAAAAGGACTGCAAAATTCTTAAATTCCATCCTCGCGTCTGTTGATTTGCTATCTTTCATTCTTTTAAAAGTTCTTTTCGTTTAGTACCAGCAAGAAGATTCCACTGAAAAACGAGCGAGAACGACTTGTTATATAGACCACGGGTTACTTTTTTTTCAAATACAGGCGAAAATTTAACCTTTGTTTAAACTTTGATTTGTTTTTGTTTTCACCTTGTATTTGAAATGTGATTCCAACAATACATAGACATGAAACTAAAAATCAAACCACGAATTCCCGATCAGTTTGCTTGATGTATCAGATTTTTTCTTCCATTTTTTTTTTTTGTTTCTTTGGTAAGTCAAAAATATGGATAGTTTGTGAGAAACTTGACACCACCATGTACATAGATTTAAGGGTATATCTCGTTGTACTGGATTTATGGTGATGAGTCAACTTGTGAAACACGTCCAACAGTAGATAGACGCAGATAAAACACTCGCAGGCGTATGTTTAAAATACATTCTTGTTGGACTGAAATACTTTTCATATAATGAAATCACATGCTGTGTTTTAAATAGACGCAGTGCCATAACTACTGATACCGTCCGTATATGGAAGTACAGTCAAGAAGACTAGAACTCCCGATAACTTATTCACAGAAAAAAAGAGGAAAAAGGTATTTTCCTTAGAACGTCGCTTCCCACCCACAAACTCACCCTGTGTGACCTACGTCACCCCCCCCCCC
>VJOZ01019672.1:0-11211 GCA_009801055.1 Stichopus horrens | reverse complement strand
ATATTTCCATTCACTGAAGGTCTAATTGATATCTGGAATGATTAGGATGACTACAGCACTCCTGTATGGTCCCTATAGTGGCCTCCTCAGCAACTAGGTTGCTCCATCAGACCAATATTGTCACTACTGTCTCTTGAGGAAATCTTCATTGCCAAAAGAAGATACAAAGATGTTAGGAAGTATAGGTTGAAAGCGAAGCAAGCAGAGAGCAGGAACTTTCAGTGAATACAAGAGACATAGCAAAGGTTCCCTTTATTTTAATGTTGATATTTCTGTCAGTTTTTTAGCTACAGCTGTTCAGTGCTTTCAAGGTGCCATTCCTTTCAGATGCCACAATTGTGGTCTATTTGGAGTTTTGCAAATAAAATTCACTGGACTTTGAGATTCACAAGCACTGTACATTAGCAATGTTAAACTATTTTGTTACTTATTAACTATAAATACAGAACTTTAAAGATTGTCATCATAAGGGTGAGCTTACAGTAGCAGCGTATTGTATTTCCTCAAGAGTAATCTTACTTCTTACTTTTTTGCACTTTCCAAAAGATGACCTTTTGCCATTTGTGTGAATAAATTATTAACAGGGTAGAGACCAAGAGTCTTTGCAGATCTCGTTCTCTATAAAAATTTTCACTTAAGGTCGATACCTTAATTGTGGGAAAGTTGTGCACAAATCATTGACATAGATAATCTTTCTGCACAATCAACATGAAACGCCCAAAAATGGTAAAAATGTGTACATCAACTATTAGACTGTATTCACGGTGTGTCCATGTTGATGGCTCATTTGGAGTTAGAAATCACACAAAAGTACACAACAAAATCTGCTCATAATGAAAAAAATTGAAGAATTCAGTTTAATATGATTGGATCCTTCCTTTGTCTTTTTTGTACTTCTTTTGTGCATACCGTGACTTCTGGGTGTGTGTGCTTAAGTAACCAATTACTGTACAGTTATTGTCTGATAGTTTCAAACAGATTATTTCAAGAACTGGATTAAAAGGTCAAATATCTTAAAGTGGTACAGATATTTTCCTGCGCTACACAGCTGTGTCTTCTTATTTCAAATTTGGGAGATTCATGTGCTTGTTCATCTCTGGGTATGATNNAAATCATATATTGCCTCATGAAAAATTGTTACAAAGCAAAAAATTACTTTATTAGACTAAACTATTACGATGAGGTCTCAAACTTGAACAATTGGAATCATTACTGGATACCTGATGGCACTGGTATAGCTAGGATTATTCCACAGGGAAGGGTCGTGACCCCCTAACCTAGACACCCTAATGTACATCACCTGAGATGCCTCAATGTAGAGCTAAACTATAGCCCACAAGACCAGATCCTAGAACTTTACACTACATCCCAGAGGCGAGAGCTCTAATATCCTAGAGGTAAGAGGTCTAAATCTACCCACAGTTATTGTACCTATATCCATCTGAGATGCCTGAAATATAGGTACCTTGTACCTCCAGATACCTTGACCTAACTCCCCCATCTCAATCCTTGAGCTCTGTTCCCAGTAAGTAGCCAGTAGTAGCCCTACTAACTCTATGTGATTTCACTGCTTCAACTGTCACCACTCAACAGTTAGAACTACTGTATTTTAGGAAATCAGTGGCCAAAGGTAAGCTGAAATCAATAAACCCTCAATTCATGAGACTATAGAGAACCTTTTGTCCGATTATTGATCCAGTTAAAGAGATAAAGGGATTTGAAGCGGGAATAAATAGAGACAGAAGCAGGGATAAAGCAGGACAGGTAATAAGATGCAGAACAGAGTGATTTCAGTTACTGGTGTAAAAGTAAATATCTGATAGAGTCGATAATTGATTCGCTCCTATGACACCGGAAAGAGTCCAGTCATCCCTTTCGAGCATGTCTGTGACTATCTTCACTTCACACCAGTTCTTCTCAGCTCACTTCCTCTGGTCAATTTACGAAATTCTCCTTCAAATCGATGCGTTTTTAAAGAGTTTCAAAGAAGATTAATGACACTGTCCTGTGCAAGATCTGGTAAAACATTTAAGAGGCAAATTGAGTTCAAATTGCAAGAAAATCACTAATTTTTCCTAAACCTGACAAGTTCATGTGTCACATACAAAGGAACATTGATGAGTAAGTAATTAATTATTCCAACTTGTTTTTGAAAATTTTTGACCAGACACTTTTCACATTGTAATTGTGGACGGGATGGCACGGTTGGCACCAAGGGCAGTATTAAAGGTTACCAGTACTCTTGACACAGTAGATTGGAGTGCATTCGTTACCTGGAGACAGGTAAGAGACAAGGGAAGTAAGTTGCATATCCACCGATCTCAACAACTTGTAATTCATTATTAAAATTATTTTTGTTTCATTGATTTTGTCAAGATCATATTCAAAGTAGTTGTTGTCTCCACTAAACCAATCGTTCAAATTCCATATCTCCACACAAATGGCGTACGTGTGATCCGATACTGAAGCCTTTGGTTCTAATTACAAGGCTCTCAAACAGTACTTGGTGATTTACTGGCTAACAGGCAGGTATATGAACGGCTAATATCAACGGTTTAAACAGATGATAATTATCAGCTTCGCTGTTGAGGCACACTGGGTTACAACCTGAAATCAGCCCTTCCATGCATTTCAACTTTCAAGCATAATAAATATTACAGTGCACTCTATTCCAAGTATCTCTAAACAGATGAAGAGGAAACAAAAACCATCTCGCCTGCCTCTTGAGAAGACATTTTGCTCCAGTACTGTAGGCATGGATTACATTCCAATTCATTAGGTATGAATCAAATGTTGGCTCCGAGGAGATGAGTTACTAGTTGTTTTCACAGAAAGTTCCCTACGACGATGGTTAAAAGTTGGAATTCTTGAAAGGCAGATTTATGTGAAATTCATCAATGACTAGGGTTATTGTATCCGCCTCTCAGGACGAGACGTCTTCAGCACCTCCTCTCGCAAAAAGATAACAAGCTGTAAAACACAGAGAGTGGTGCGTGTGGGTTTACTGTGCAGTAAATATCAACACAGCACTACTGCAGAATAGGATGATTTCAGAAAAATGAAGGCTACTGGTTTCATTGGTTTGTCATTAAAGATTTAAATTTATTCATCATTTAATAGTTATGTTAGTTGTGAGTATGACCACAGAGCTACAAACGTTGAGTTTGCCAAAAGAGATTTGCGCCAATGCACTTTCAACGGTTTCAAGCTGATGTACATTTTCATTAGGGTTCGTATCTGATTGAATTTCAATGGACTGAAATTCAAAAAACACTGTGTTGTAAAATTTCTACATGATAAGCATTTCAAAATATAAATGATAAATGAATGGAGGAGAAAACTCTGTCAGAAGTACAGTGATACGAGGACCATGTTGCAGAGACCTAACAAACAGAAAAGCACTTGATCAGCACGCTACAAGTACAGTATAATCTTGGAAAATCCCAAAATAACAGTTACTTCAGTTGAACAGCAGTATGTATGCAAGTGAGCAGCGTTGGTTCCGTTTGGATCTTTCCCTTTTTCAGATTTTACAATATGACATAAAATCCTACAATGACACTAAACGTAAGTTTGTAAACATTGCGCAGGTGGTTGCGTGGCAGAACCTCTTAAAATTGCAACTTATCCTGAAAAAAACAAAAATAGATTAAACATGCCTTTGTCCCCTCACATACAGCCTTAAAACCTGAAATTTGCCTCGTAAAATGCATGCCAACCAGCTTGTACCAGTCAATGATATCACTTAAATTGATATGTATTGCTGGGCTTGGAAACTATGCCGTCTTGTTGCCTAATTAAACAGAGCAATGTCATTTGGATGGCCTATCCCATCGGAAGTGAGTTGCTTAGAACCACAGAAGGAACATGCACAACCGCAATATCACAGATCCCAACCACCGCCATTATCACACCTCAAACCGTCCACACAAAACACCTTCTGAATACGCAATTTTACAACACCCCATAAAGGCAAGTCAATATTTACTCCATCCCTGGGTTTGTAAAGTCATTGCATATTTTCACCATTTTACACCAGAGTCTGTAACACCTTTTGTTTAGCTTTCAATGATATACTGGCAACCTCACAAAAACCATTCAAACTGATAGGGCTCAATGCCTCCATCAATACAAAAAGCCAGTGAAGATATAACCTTCCTTTTTCTTCCCCTTTTTCGACCTACACAGGAATTGTGACACTATATCACATTAACAATTATGAATGTAAAAAAAAAGACCCACAAAAGACCAATGGGGAGAGACACAAGCTCAGACAAGTAATAAGGTTTGTGTACAACCAAGTTTGGTGTTCTTATACAGTAATGGGGCAGTTGACTATTTAGCTCAAAAAGAAAGAAAAGAATTGACACTATCGGGGTGAAGATGGCAGGTGGGGGATAGCCAAGATTTGCTGGCAAAGTAGCAGGTATTCAGGTGATGAAACTGTACTATATGGAATTAGAAAACAAACAAAATTTATGTAGTCTTATTTCAGGTTTAAACAGTTGTCTCTACGGATATGCAGCTGGTATCACTAATCCTAAACTATGACAACTGTAAAAATATTTGTTTTAAATCAATACAACGCTCTGCAGCTGTTACTGCCTATTGGTCTGTAACAGTAACACACTGCTAGGGGACATGTACAGTAGTTTTGGCAAATGGTACAACACAAGTGCATCAGCAGTTGTGTTGTTGGGTGCCTTATTTCTTCAGTCTCAGTCCACATTTCAATACTTTAAATCTTTAACTTTGATTGTTAGAAACAGAGATTGGATGTAAGGTAAACTAGTATACTTGACTTCACCGATTCGATCAGACAAAATGAGACTATGAAAGCAGATCATGCCTCTCCTGAAAATTAGGATTATTTCTGGTAAAGATATCGACACCCCAGGCAGATTTGGGGGGGGCAATTCCAGCAGGATGTGAATGTGGAGAGTGACTGTAATTTGGAAGGAAAGCTGACAGAGTAGCCAGATTTTTTTTTGACAAGTAGGTAATCATTGAAGTTATGTGACATTGTGATGGTGCATGCATTCCAACCTTGCAAACATGATGCATCAACATGAGTGGGCACAATCAATGAACTAAGCATGCAGCAAGGTCATTCATCAAAGGTCTTTGGGCCCCTACAACATTATTTTAAAGTTAATACACTGTAAAAGAAAGACCAGGGCCCTGACTAACCAACCAGGAGAATGAGGATGACCCTAAATCATTTTAAGAACTTCATTTTGGCTTTTATCATGATTGCTTTAGATGCCTTGATATCCCAAATTACCCCCATATTTCCACCGGTGCAGCCCTTTCTATTTGCTCCTTTCATTCCTCTTTGCCAATGTCAAACACTGCCTCATCTCCTTAATTGGCGATCGTCGTCTCTGGTGGTTCTTCAGACGACATGTATAAATCTGTGCGTGTCTCTAATCGAGGAAAACTTTTAACTTTCTGATCGTGCACACACGTTGATTAAGGTGGCAGAACATCCAAGGGTTATGAAATGCTTGCCAAAATTAATCTTTGTTGCCTTTCTTTTTCTGTCGTTGCTCTGATGGGGGGAATGGGCCTCAATCATTTTTCAAGGGGGAGGAAAGTAGTTCGTCTCTACCGCTGGCTCTCCTTTTCAGCCCTTACCAGCAGTTTGTCTTATGCCCCTCACTGTTTGGTAGTTTCGGAGACAAACGTTCGATGCAGTAGAGTTTGAAAAATGAGATGTATACCCATGCAGTGTTTATTTTACTGGCATAGTCAGTCAGTGTTGTCTTGAATTGGTTGTGTAAATCATAGTTGAGGTGAGAGGGCTGTAGGAATCAGACGGTGTCCCAAGGCTCGAGCTTGATGGCATTAAATGTTTTTCTCCAAGTGCACCTTGTACTTTACGGCATTGCATTCCAGGGCAATCATAAAACATGCCCCTGACATTGGGGGATTACAATACATACATATCCAATGGCAGTAATGCAATGCATGTGACCTATGTGCCATTACAGTACAGCTGCTGGCTCTGTGAAAGTTTGCTTGAATTTAGACTGTGCTTGACAGTGTTATTTTTACACTGTTTTGTGAAAACTCGAGCAAACATAAAATGTACTAAAAACACTCAAACTTCTGAATATGTGATAATTGGGTGTGTCAAACATTAGAAAAGTATAGGCGGCATAATTATTTATCCTGGGACTTTTCTTAATTTTAAATGTAATCATCAATGTTAAGTTGGTCTAACTTGCATTCATTTAAATGTGAATTTATGCTAACTTCATATGTGAAGATTTAAAATAGAAATCTATGGGAAAGAGTAAGGCCATTTGTTGCAAACAGTAGTTGATTGATACACTAAAAGAAAGGGCTATGATTAATTTGCCTTTCCTTGCAGATCAAAGAGATGCTACAATCAAAAATATGTCAACAGCTGTATTCCAGGCAGAAGTGAACTATGGATAATGTCATGGGAAAGAAAAAGAGTTTAGTCATTTTTTATTTTTTGTAACCAAATTTTAACCATTTAAGTGTCTTGGTACATGAAAGTTTTGATTTTCTATTTTGGTTTCTCAACATATGATGTATATGTGTAATATTAATTAGTAACAGCAGTGGTATAGAAAAAGCGTGAAAACAAGGAACAGCTTATACATGACAAAATCACAATACAAGGAAACTAAGAAAAAAGAAGAAAAACAAAAATACAAGACCCCAAACATCTACCCCCAGTACGCCAATGACTGAGTATGACTATGGAGTATGGGACTACAACAAAGTTGAGTCGAGTTACAACTGCTGTAACATTCCCAACTGCTTTGAGAAGTTCTTACTGGGCTGAATGAAACAACAGTGTTGTTACTTGTACAAACCCGATAGCACGAGAAAATGCGGAAACAAGTGGAATGCCAAATTTCATACGTTTTACACCGTACCTATATAATAGTACGGTGGGTGATAAACTTAGCTTTTCCCCATTGTTCGTGTGTAACTAGGCCTGGCTATGTACAGCCTGCATTAAAACTGATTTTTGTAGCTTTGATGGCTAAACATGTTTTAAGATGCTACCTACCGTGAAGACGCCGGCTTCTGTCCCGCTTGACAACCCTGTCCCATGTGTTTGACTTAAATCGCCCTCTGGGGTCCCTCAAACTGAGGGACCGTGCAAGCACTTTAGACATGACTTTGGCCCCTGTTGTTATTAGGCTGCCCGAATCCGAAGGCATGTGCGAGTCCTGGGGATCCAGTGCGGCACTGAAAATGATAATCCAAACCCGGTTGAACAATTGACCCGTGTGGGTTGTAAAGAAAAAAACTGTATCGAGCGTTAATCCGAGATTACAATTCGTCCGTTTTCAGTTTAATGCCTTTAGTTGACGCTTTGTAATTCCATGGCGATAAAGTTCGGAAGGGCAAAGTCCAATAGGCAATATATCAATATATCTACCGACTTTGTAGTACTAATCTCCGTAGCATGGATTATTGGGCCAGCAGTACTGTCTGTCGCGGCTGCGTGGAACCACAGCAACATGCCTAATGAAACACTAACGTACGTGCGTACAAGCAGCAGTAATCCAGTGCAGTGTATGTGTTTTTTCTAACACGTAGCTTACACTGTGTAGTTCAAGACCGATTGTCAACACAGTTACTCTCGGGGTTCGCTTGTGTTACGTGCATCATTGCGCAAGAAGCCTATGATTGGTTTTCACGGACAACGCCCTCGGCTCTGATTGGCTAAAAAAGTTGATAACTGTGGAGCGGTAATCATTTACACGGATAGTCAAAGAAACTGCAATCTCACACTTTTCTCGCCTTCGTTACACTGGACGTTAAGCATTTTTTCAAGAAGTGCATGACATTATTTCCGATTGGATGTACTGCTATGTTTGAATTTCCTTCGAATAAATGTTTGATACACGATTGCGATGCAGAACATGAAGGCCCAACTTATGGATCATATTATCAATAAAGCTGCAGTCTTACTACGGTATTATGGTATGTGAATGATTATGTTCGCATCCCAAGATGTGTTGAGAAGTTGCATGCAAGCTTTGACTAGGAGGAAGGAATTGTTTGCTTAACTGCACGTAATCCATTTTTGTAGTCGTTGTTGTAATGTAAATTTCAGTGACACATTCCAGGTTTAGTGGGGGAGAATTGATCTGTAAATTGAACGATGATTTTTAAAATTTATGTCGTTTATTTATGTTGTTCATTTAGTTTAGTGTCCTTTCTGAAAATACTATGGGAGTGCATGGATAGCCAAAGATATTAAGGGCAATAGCTAAACATAGGAAACTGTATCACAGCTAGTGACCATGAAGAAATTAACCTAACACACCCCTAAAATAAATAAATAAATGAACTAGCTAAGTGCGATACAATGAAGAAAAAAACAAAGAAGAATGCACAATGGTAGTGACCTAGAACAGACACAAGAACAAACATTGCCTGTTTTTGGTGACAATCATGTATGCTACTGCGCATAGATCTGTAACTACCTAAAGTGTCTCCTATCCAAATTACTGTGGTAGGAACTGAAAAGGTTGCCTCTAAATTAGAACTGATGATTATTCATTATTGTAACTCTTCAAAACAGTAACATGATGACCATACCTTGACAGCGAAATATGTCAGACTACTCTTAGGGAATCACTCTTTGATGGATGTACAGTGCATACTATTTTCACTCCTCAAAGAGTGAATTTTCAGTTGGCAATGAAAGCGGGGGAAGCTTAAATTTCATCCATGCATGCCATCCAGAGTATAACTGTTCCAACTTGTATTGATCAATACAACTAAGTCATAGTCTAGCAATCAGGCAATTAATCCCACCAGCATTCTCTTCTCCTGACTAGTCCTCCTCTCCCTACTATCTTTCTTTCTCAGCTCTCATCCACCTTAAAGGTCAAAGTTCATCATCATGACAGATCCAGGGGGGCAGCAGGGGGCATTACCCCAACCAAAGGTGGGCCAAACTTGTTGATAGAATTATATGTCAAGAAGTAAATTTATTAGAAGACAATTAATTTGAAAAGTTTTGTTTTATACATTTTTGTTGCACCATATTGCATCTGTGGGTAATGAGCTAAGAGACAAATTTTCCAAAGGTAAGATGGAACCTGTTCCCTGAAGACCCATCTTCCAGATCACTGTACCACCAGTTTGGCCAATCCCAAACAAAGGACTTGGATCCACCAATAGTCACCACTCATTGACTATGAATCCCAAACCTCCAAGGCATGCCCATCATGTGCTAATTTAAAAACAACAAGGCTCTTTACACATAATTTGTTTTTGCTTTAAGCGAAGGATGCAAGTATGTATAATGTATTACATGCACCACATCTCAATTAACACACACCAGCCATGATTATACAGTCAAGACTTCTCACATCATGCTAGTATGTGTTAACATCTCTAAGTTCTCATATCTTCCTGTATTAAATTCTTCTGCAAACAGTGATGGAACTGTTTTCCACCAGGTTGTGCAGATAAAACTTTTCGTCCCGTTAGACATTGTGTTTAACTGCCTCATGAAAGTCTGTTAACATTGGCTAATGGAACATTTATGTCATCAGCGACAACATACTTGAACTATTCTGGGCTGGTGCGATGGAATGGCTGAGTATATTGATGTCACCAACAGTCATGATCACTCTAGCACATGACAGGCAAGAATGAAGATCAAAGCAACTTTAAAGGTTACCGTGGGAACTACTTAGCTGGAAATTTCCAGACTTCTGCATGGCAAAGGCTGCAAACAGCAGGCTTCAATTGCACCTAAATCGAAATTATTCCTCTTGCTTTGTGTTGCATATCCATACGAATAAATAAATTATTTATTTCATTTCTTACTCAGACTTCTTGTTGGTAAATAATGAAGGACATCACTCAGAAGTCACTTTAAGTCACTCAATCGCCTTTCGGTTACGGTTAAGATCCAAAGCAGCTTTGGGTGGATCAACCATTTTTCATTTCATAGGTCTTTCCGAATCCTCAAATTGTCGTATGGTACCATGTTTAATTTATATCTACAAGATCTATTACAATAATGGATCTTGTCTTTAGGACCTTTCACTCGATCTCCTCTTCAGATATGGCTAAAAACCAAAGCAGCTTTGAGTAGATAAACCACTTTTCCATTTCAAAGGTATTTCAGAATCTTCAAATCTTCAATTACAATGTTTAATTTAAACGTACAATATCCAGCTATTACAGTAATGGATCTTGTCTTTAGGACTTCGTTTAAATTTTGACACCCAAAATGTCATCATGTGGTTATGTGACAGACCTACAAGCATAAAGTTTATTCATGTCTCATCGGCACGGAACTTCGATACTTTCTTTGAAATTTTATAATTTTAGTACTTTCCTCTATTATATATGTTTTCTCTCAGATAAATTACACTTTCTCAGTCAGTCAATACATTAAAGTCAGTCAATATTTTACAACAACACATTTCGAGCCTGATCTGATTGTATCTCTATTGCCTAGAATATCTGACCACCAGGTAGGGAATTTTTTTTTCTCTCAACAATCAGTTCACAATCATGATATATGTTTTATTAATTGAAAAATGTTTTGTTTCACATGTATAAACTCATATATTCTCTTTTAACTCAGACATATCATGACACTGTATCAAAGTTATTGTAAGATTTTGTGGCACACATGAGTGTGCAAACTCATTGCATTGCAGAGAAATGTACAGGGAAACACAAAAGTGGGATAATAATCAGCTCCCTTTAACAGAAATAAAAGAAAAATCAGCGACAGAAGGCTTTCCATTCCAGTGAGATGGTGATTTTGTTTTTATTTATGTAATGAAATGCGCCATAGAAAATGACAAATGTTCCATGTGAATAGTCTATTCCTTAATAAACCTCCAATCACAGGCAGCAAGCAGAAGTGACTCAAGGGAATGATGCTAAAACCTGACCAAAAGCAGGTACTTCTGTTCTTTCAAGGCAGTAAATCAAAGGCCTGACATTTTATCAGCTAATATGAGGTAATGGAATGTGGTAAATATTGACATAAAATTTTTGAAGTTTT
This sequence comes from Stichopus horrens, assembly GCA_009801055.1. Lineage (NCBI taxonomy): Eukaryota > Metazoa > Echinodermata > Holothuroidea > Aspidochirotida > Stichopodidae > Stichopus > Stichopus horrens. Next base: position 176 of record VJOZ01019672.1, on the reverse strand, counting down.
TGGCTATGATGGAGTGGGTTCCAAAGGTGGCCTAGATTTATTTTTGGATTTCACAGAGTACCATCACGTCAAAACTGATAGTTGTCATTGATTTGTCTCATCCAGGGACCTTGAATGTGATGAATATTCATCATGTTTTATCTACCACAAAAATACAAGTGCTTGCTTCAAAACAT
>VJOZ01019660.1:0-13034 GCA_009801055.1 Stichopus horrens | reverse complement strand
TAACAACATAGATCCTTGCATATGAATGTAAGTTTGGTCGAAAAGAAGCTGTGCCAAATCTACGCCGGCATTGTATCCCTTCTGTAAAATATCCACAGGCTGTCCTGAATGAAAAATCGATCAGAGGAACTTCCATGTACCTAATCCCCTTAGTACCAATGCATCGCTACGCCTTGATTACGTAGATAATAGTGTGTTCTCCCTGCTTGACCACTGCCAACTGCTATAATCTGATGCATCGAAACGCTATGGGCATTGGAGATGCAGTTTCATTGTTTCCACGTTGCAGGGCGGCGAAGACTCATCTAAATGCATAAGATATTTTGGGTCACATCCCTAACGAACAAACACACAACTTTGTCAAACCTTACACTGCTTCAATTTTCGTTACTTTGATGTACATTCACAAGGATTTCACAGTGTGACCTACATTGCCCACTGTTAACATTAGGATATTGTACTCAATGGGGAAACTATTCACTGTATTATAAAACTATCCATGGTTCCTTCTTTAAGAGGCTGTGTTCACATGTATTTCACAATATGAACCAGATAAGACCGTACGAAATTTGACTCCCATCGAAAATGAGCATGGTCTATTTCCATACAATTCATCAGTGTCACATGTTACAAGTTGTTGCAAATCCATGACCAACGTGGCTAATTACTTACTTTCCTTGTCAAATGATTTCAGGGGACTGTTTGGACTCTCAGCCTCTTGGGTCTCTAAGAATATTTTCCACATGTTCTCACCATCGGCAACTTCCAAAATCTGTCAAAGTGTATCAAAACATCATATGAACGGATTTAAAAAACAGACTATTCTTTGTCAAAATGAATAAAAAACAGGATAAAACAAACTAATATTAATATCTGTCAACATAGATCAAAACATGAGAGCAATGATGAAATGAAACCAAAATGGGACATCAACTCAAGAGTAGCACAAATATCCTCTGAACACTTCTGTCTAACATTTGTACACACCACGGCATAGCCCTCGAACAGGGCTGTGCCCTAGGTTCCATGGCCTCGTTACACTCCGCATCTCAGCTCTTGCACCATAAACACAAATTTTTAACCCATTGGTGGACCCTTGCCAGGGTCATGATTTCTCCCACTCACATATAATCACACTTCTCACCAAACTTTACACAAACATCCTAAGGCATCCATCTTTCTTTATAAGCTTTGCACCAACAGCATCATGAGAAAATGGATGAATTTTGACTCCAAAAAAACAGAACCTACCACTAAGGAAGTGGCTGTGCGCCACATTTGCAGCATTATGTGTGAGTGAATGATGCTGAACTTTGTTGTTTTATGCTTAAAATGGTCACCAAAAACAGTTTTATGGGTAACTGTACTGTTCAGATGTACTTATGTATCATTCCAATGTAATGGAAGTACTGTAGAATTCATTTTCACTGATTTGGGGGAAATTTGAACCCGATTAAGGAAAGCTTAATCGGGTTCAAAATTTGCATTAGCGGTGTTAGCTGTGACGTGAAGTGTATTAAACGTAACACAGAGCCTTGTCCGAGGGCTAACCACGGCCATGTTATCATATCAATGAAAGCAAAGACAAGATTTTACCAGTGTGTACATGCAGCTTTCTGCTTAACTTTTCACTTCCTAACTTTGGATTGATTTCCATTTTGTAAAAGCAATTTTTCATTTTGCGAGGCTAGAATTCTGTAACGTCATCTGCGTTGTTGTAATCTGTGGCGTTTACTGTGCATTATGAAGAGGAAAATGGAAAAGGGAGACTGTGTCCTCCGTTTACACTTTCGATGGGAGGGGTTACAGTGTTAAATCACACTGCAGTGACATGATATTTGTTCAAATTGAGAAATATTAAAAATCGTTATACATTTGAATACTTTCATTTCTGTTCATTTTGTTTCTCAATTCTTCCTCCTTTCTGTGTTGTTCTATGACTTTTTGTTATTTTTTTGTTCTATATTCCACAAAACATTAAACTCTTGTCTTTAGGGAGAAGAAAGAAAGCAAGCATGAAACATCATCAACGAGACCAAAGTGATGGTGAATGACAGTGGAAGCAATATTCCAGGCGTATCAAAGACTACCGCAGCTTGCGGTAGTCTACAGAGGACTTTGCTACGTACTGTTTTGTTTGGGTCCTCCAATTCTATGGCTGTGGGTCTGCATGTTTGGTTTGTCCTCTGTGAAAATGGCCAAATCCTGATCTGATCCACTCTGCAACCCATCGCTTGAGCCAACAGCTCCATCACCTCTGCATATCGAGCCTTCTTCAAAACACGGAAGTCCCTGTGGTACGTAAAAAAGGAACACGTATGTGTACAAGATAAGTTGGACAAAGGGGAATTCTAACGTGGGCACCTGAAAGTTCCGATGGGTCGACGTCTCCAGTTTAATCGCTGACATCAAACATGACACCAAACGACCATGTCAACATGCATAAGAATGTGCTTCAAGTTATGCTTTACCAAAGGAAACTAAAACTCTATGCTACGACTGAACTTACCACAGAATGCCTCATCTGAAAGGGGTTTCTCTTGTATAGTTGAAAAATTTGCTCAGTAATCTTAAATGGTTTCATGATATGGCAGATTCAATTAAATTTATGCTCCTCCTGTATAAACCAACCTAACCAACATTTTCATGGTATCATCTCAACACAGTACTGGAAGCCTTACTTGACATGCGCTCTGTCGCCGTCATAGAGGTCGTTGCCTTGGTAACCGTAAAAATCATCTTCTGTTATGACCTGTATAGTCATGTAGAGATGTGCTTCATTCCTCTCTTTCCTTTTTTGGGCTTCTAGCCGTCTGCAGCGGATGAAAAACGAAACAGAAATGAACGCAAAATGCACGGAGGTCTTCGTGAAACCTGTCATGGTATTGGTGGAGTTCATTGCGGTCTCAAGTGGTTCTTATGACTTATGAAGATCAAAACCTATAAAGTGAGACTACTAGTGGTGGTGAACAAGCGGCTGTACTAATTTAACTACGATCAACTCTAGCAATGGAGCAGGCACGTCTGTCGGATGATGAACTATTACATATAGTTTAACACCTCACTTTTCATTTGCCTGAGAAAAACCAAGAAAACAACAACTGACCATATTCCATTAATCCCACTACCAAGTCATGAAGGACAACTTACAAATAACGATTACAAGAAAAATCCATCAAAAGGCTGCTCAGGTCCAAATAAAATTCAAGTATGCAATATACACTAAATCATACCCTTTTTTTAAATGTAACATGTACGGCAGAAATTTATACTTCATCTGTTCATGTGCGAATAGTCCCACAAACCAATTTTTGTAACAAAGTAATTTCTACTGCTTCACATCGATATAACTCGGTTGTCACATGTGACACCTGCTACAACGACTAACGGTCATTAATGAGATCAAATCAAAGCTCACTTCTCCTCCAAGAGGGTCTTCTTCAAGGTCTCGGGAATATCATTTTCACTAACAGATTGGAGAATATCATCTGCAGGGACAAAAAAAAAAAATCGGTGATGGATCAGAAATCATCCTCTACCTGGACAAAAAAGGGTAACTTATAAGTTGAGAGATTACAGCATATTGTTAAACAGGAACAAAAAATATGATGCAACTTATCAGTGATAGATTTGCAAAATATCATCAACAGCAGCCATAAAATCATATGAACTTAAATTGTGATACATTGAGAATACTACAGAAATTAACCAGAAATGATCTACAGAGATCATCAAAACATATCATCTTTTAAAATGGAGGAGGGCTAGTGCAAAGAATTTTAACGTTTACCGAGAGAAGATTACTCGTTGTATTATCATTAATTCACATGATTGACCAGTTTCCATTTATAATCAGTCATCCATTTTTACCTCTTGTTAACTTTCATACAACAGTGGTCAGTAGTTGACTCATTACTATCCACGAGCAGTCTTTACCTCTACTGGTTGAATAATTTACTTTGATGAGACCGACGAAACTAATCCTCCATTGAAATCATGACCAAAAAAAAAGGAAGACTTACATTTACAGCTGTCTCTAATGTACACCAACATGTAAGCATTGGTACAATTCCTGACCATCAATTCCTCGTCGTGCCCTCCGAAATTGTTGTCTATGGCTTCTTTCTTGGTACATCTTGATACGACATCATCATCAAATTTGCACCACTGCAAAAAAAAGAACAATATTAATTCTAGCCATTCAGTACTTAAAAGAATCTGAAGTCAAATTTTGTCGAAGTTGACTGACCATCTATTGACCCTTGTCCTTCAACCACCATTTCATTTCCTTAAGTATAGCAGTCTGTAGGTATATACTTCTTGTTAGCCTTTACACTTTACACAACTATACAGAAACATGTAGTAAGGAATATGTAACTATTCAGTAGCCTAATGTTACAGAACTACACAAAAACAGGTAGCAGGTAAGTGGCAACTGTTTGTAGCCTAATCTTAACTATACACCAAACATTGAAGAAAATTTGCACTGATAAGTTACTGACTTCACATATAGTTAGTTACTGACTTCAAAAATGAGACAAATGCCAAGTAAATTAACAAGTTAGAGAGATAACACAGCAAAATTTCAGAAATAACATTTTGACATTTTAAAAAAGTGGGCAATGGATCAGTTTTCTCAAATTGATTGAGGCACAAAGTTGCTTTAATTTTTCTGCGATATGATATTCTTCAAGCCTGTGACTTGCCATCGCAATGTCCCTTAACTATTATTCTTTAAAACTACCATATCTTACAGTGCAGCAAGTTGCCTAATGGGTAACCTGTGCTATGAAACCTGTGTAAAAACATGGGGTTCCTTCCCTAAGAGACCAAAGTGCCTTGACTTGAACACTGGAAAGCTATCTTATCTTCCTGCAAAATTTGTACATCAAGTTCCTTTAAGATGCTTTATGTAACTTCTAAAAAAAGTGACAACAATTCTTTTAGTTGTAACTTGTCTTGACAACTGTCCTCAAACTATTCCATTTACTTAGTAAACATTTTAGTGACCTCCAAAAAGTTTTGGCTATCATCACAAATGATTTCAGACCTTCCTTCTAACTTTATAGGGAAAAAAGCCACATACTAGAAAAAAAGTTGGCTAATCATAGCTGATTTGAGTTCTACATGAACAAGGATTATAATATGAACTGACCTATGACCTTGATTTACTTTCACCAGAACTTCGCTTCTGTAGGTCAAAAACCAACTCACCTGTGCCTTGCCCTCTGTGCTGGTGTTGATGAAACCTACATAGTGGCCGCCATGATTATCACCACTGTGCACAAGAACTGAATGAAGAGTGTAGTCTGCTGGGGTGTCTTCTGGATCCTTCAAAAATGGATCAAGGTTCAACTTTGAAGGGAATTCATATCTATGACAGAAAAACAAGACAGAACATCAAGTTTGAGCTGACTCATACGTAGGAACAAATGCGAACATAAAGTTTCAAATGAAGATTCAAAATTCTGCAAGATTCTAAAATTTGTTGATTACTTCACTTGCAAAACATCAAATTGCTTTAATAGGAATATATTATAGTAAAGTTCATGCAGAAGATGGGACGTGATATGGGTCAATGATTTTTAAACATCACATACTTCAGGGTACAGACCATTGAATCAATAACTTACCAGTCATACCTCAGTCACAAATTACCAATGAGTGGTAAATTACCAATAATTTAGAGGTTTAAAACATGTAAATAATGCCAAAGACTCTTATTCAGTGAATCTCGTTTTGCATGATGCTATGCTTTGCATTCCTTGATTGCTGCAACAAAATTTGGTTCAAATATGGGGAAAAATTCTGGCTTCAATGAGTAAATGTAATCATTGATTCCATTGAACTAACTTTCACTGGTCTTATTTAAAGAGAGGAGGAATAGCTCATCTTAACCAAAGATGCAGAAGCAAGCACTGGGTCCAGCTAATTTGCATTTATGAAAAACACAAGAAATTGTGGCACATTAGTAGCCTTAAGTGGTAGGACAGTAAATTACCCAAAAGAGATAAATTCATACAAGAATACATACATGACTTTAGTATTTATCAAGACACACAATCTCTTAAAATTAACGGACATCATAATCGAGATAGCGTTTTTATTAACTGCAACAAGATTTTAAAATGGGAATTTTCCTGACCTGTCATTAATTTTGATGTTTGAATCTGTGTGTGGGTCATACTGGAACCTCATCAGTTGGAGATGCAGAAGAGGCGGAAACCGCGTAAATATCACCCCCTTCTCGGCTTCCTGGGAGAGTCAATCAGCGACAGAAAAGGAATTTTCAAATGGTACTAACGATTCATGCTTTCAGTGTTCATGTCTTCCAGGTTACCAAGACACGTCAGACAAAGCAACCTCCTTCATTTGTCACAAAGTACACAACTTTACACATGTGACAGCAGACACACGAAATCTCTTTTTTGTCTTATGCAAGTCAACTCCTTTACACATTACACAGTACACGACAGTATATATAACAACAGACACAGGTGATCTCCTTCTTGTCTTACATGACCAAATCATATCTTACACAAGAGATATCTTTTACTGTCTTACACAGGTCACAACTACATACATAGAGCAGACACAACCAATTCACATCTATCATCCTTCGTGTCTTATGCAGGTTACGACAAAAGCAATGTTTCAATGCATGGTTAATAAACACTGGACCCTGCATTAACTGTAAGATAATGCACAACTGGGGGTTAGGACAAGCAATGCATGAGGACGCAGTCCGAGTGAATCCAGCGATTGTGTTGTCATTGGGGTGTGCAATATCCTGCACAGGTCCAAAGTTGATTAACCTTGCTCATTCCTACAAAACAGGATTTTGATAAAAAATAAAAAAAAAGAAGACAAAAAATGAAAGAAATTTTGGGTTTGTGAGTAACCAGATTTTTACTGAAAAGGAACCCTAAGAGAAGGTAAACATGATTTACAACATGCCAACATTGCTTGTGCACAATAGACAAAGTGTCAACATTGTTTTGTGTCAGCCAATGACAAAACACTGTGGATATACACTTTTATGGTATTCATCCGCCGGTGATTTTAGCCTAAACTTGACCGTGCACTGTCAGTGGGAGAATGCAAGGTTACCTGACCGAGTAGTGAGTGGAGGATTCTTTCCAAGTAAATGTAAACATGTTTACAGGCCAACATCTAAGTTATCTCCTCAGAGAATCTTCACACAGGAACCAACACTTAAGAGAACAACAGACTCATTCAATCATTAGGTATTACAATAATCATTGGGCATGAATAAGAATAACAGTAAAGACAAACAAGTTACTTGAAAAAATTCCTTGAAGAAATAACAACATATTGAAAGGAGTTAAATATTTGCACAACCCAATCAATATAAACAGAAGGCAGAAGTCTATTATGGAATAACCAACCATCCAATACCAGGTTTGACCACTACTCTGATCCATCACTTTCTCAGAAGAAGAGAAAATAGGAGAAAAGTGGGAGGCAGGGGGAGTGGGTCATGATGGAAACACTTACTTGAAGACCATTATCTCCCGCATCATATTTATTCTCTCCTTCTAACTTTTCTGTTGCTATGTAGTCCTTGAATGACTCGTACACTGAAAGAGAACCAAAATTAAATCAGAAATGAAAAAAAAGTATATCACAGTTCTAATCACATAAATTCCTTTCAAAGATTTGAATTCACAATGGCATCAATTGATACACACAGTGACAAATTTCTTTCACTTTGTGAAACATCAGGTACGCTGGACCTGTAATACCTCAGCAACATTCTTCACCTCACTATATTTTCACAATTCGACCAGGATTAAATAGGATCATTGAACAAAGAACCTGCTCACTAAATTCTACAACCAACAACTATAAACTCAGAAGGAGAGGTCAGCTCAACATCACATCGTCTTCAGAGACCCCTGATGATGACAAATCACTTTTGAGGTAAAATAAGTAATGACAGGCTTGTTGTTATTAACATTATTTACCTACATATACAAATTATGTGGCATTCTGTCAAAGCCTATATATCCACTTGAAATGTTTACAAGTGTCACACACAAATAGATGCATACACCAATAGCATTTCATGATTGCAGTCTTCTTTTCACTCAAGTTCCATCGATTTAAGTTTAAATCAAAATCACAAAACTAGCCTAAAAACATGAAAGGACACATGTCAATTCTCAAGGACACACTGCAATCTCAAAACTGATGTGCGTCAGTTACTTAGAAAGTGACAAACTTGAAAGTCTCATGAGGCTGATAAATTACAAACGATTTCCTCGCTCTCGCGACACTGGTTAATGATTTATCAACATAACCACAAATCAACCATTCGAACATCAATAAGCCGGCGCTCGGTTACGCGGACCTTACCGTTCTTCTTGCCCTTGATATTCAACTGAATGTCATAGAATGGCTCTGACCTGATGGACTCATAGTTAATATGCTTGCACTTGATGTATGACTGGAGACGAAAGAAAACAAGAGATAAATATGAAGAGAATGCAAACAGACGAACACACTCAGAAAGTAAAAATGTACACATTGACAAGAGTATCGACATGAACATTGAGACAGAACAGACATGCATTGAACAAGAAAACAGGCATACACTTTAAGATAATATAGATGTGTAGACATGGAGAACATACAGACATGAACATTTAGAGAATATAGACATACATGTCAAGAGAATTGTGTACAGGCATAATGATTGGTAACATACAGAGACACACATTGAGAGCATACAGACATACTCATTCACTCATTTGAGGCACATATATTACTGAAGACAGAATAGAAGGACAAAGACTCTATATGAAATTTGACCAATTGATGTTATTTCTTACATGCTAGATAGTAAGAAAGCTAACTATCGGACAACCCATGAATGCTTGACTAGTGATGGACACTTTGGGTACTAACTGAATGTAAATACCAACAATAAAATTACATTAAATCAAAAGGAAAACTTGTCCATAAAATCAAATTTAAAGAACACTCTTCTAGATCGATGGACCCCCCACCCACTTGATAAGAGGAACCCTCTTCTCAGTGAAGAGAAATGTTCTCACAGAATGATGCACACTGCCTGTAATACAAAATCTTGTGGAAGAACCCCCGAAGTTAGCAAGGGCTCAAAATTTCATAGAGTTGATAAGAGGACCCCCCTGCCGATAGGAATTAACCCCAAGCCGATGAGTGGAGCCCTCCTGCCTGATAGGGGGAAGCTCCTCCAAGTAGCTGGAAACATTCTTCAGATAGGAAGAAAGATCCCTCTGACAGAAAGATATGAAGCAAGATATACCAATAAGACACTTTGAAGGGTTGTAACATGAGAACGGTTCCAACAAATGTGTAATAGTACCATAACAGTACCAGACCCATTTTAGTGTATTCACACAATTGCACAAGTTAATGGCCACACTGGTACGAGCACTATACCATGGTTGAGCCTTCACGTGTAACTTTGATATAATTTGGGATTGGCGGAATGCGGAGAGTGGTTTATTGGAAAGAAGGTTGGTGAAGGGGGGGGATGGAACAAAAAAGGTTAAGAACCGCTGCGTTAAACCCCTTTAATCTACATCTACCTCTCTCACTCGGCCAGTATTGTAGCAACTGCGGACATAGATCAAGATATGTTTCCTACTTACAATCATTTTGCCTTCAAAGACTTCGGGTATGATTCCTTCCACACATGTGCTCTTCATCTTACTCTCGATGTTATCCAGCAGCTGCGGAACAAACGAAAAATACATCGTGGTTCAAGTGATGATTGCCACAACAACCCCTTGAATCTTTAAGTTGTCCGGAATATCTTTGGATGGTGAAGATATACAAGGTGATATTTTCCTGAATGTTTACTTGACAAGTTCGACAGACCCTTGTCATCAAGACGAGAGGATGTCCAGCTGTAGCTCTCGGAGAGCTTCCAAGTGACCCATTGCGAGCTATCCATGTTATACACTACTTGATTAGAACAATGGCCATGTATTTCACCAAACTACCGTTTCTCAAGGCCTGCAAGTACATCTCGAGATACCTCAGTACATGGAAAAAAAAAACATGACAAACTTAGGGATAATGCAGTCGTGTCATTGGGCTTCTTGCTTTTGTCTTTTGCGAGTGCAAAAAGTACATCCACTCTCTTTCCAAGGAAAGAATCTTCTTGACCAATGGAGGATTTCTTGAAGGCTCATGGGATAATTTTGAGAATACTTCACTGAGGAGATCAACACATAGATGATACCTTTGATATCGATGAGCATCAAGCAAGTTCTGTCACAAATATACTGTAACAAAATGGATCGACGTTTGGCAGAGATGTGGAAAATATACCAATTTTTAATTTCAATCATGCATGTTATGCAGGCTATTTGAAGAATTTTTTTCACATTTTTCCGCTTCATTCTGTCATTTCATGGGTAGATTTCGATGTTACAGGTTTACATGATATATGAAAGTGTGGACTAGTGAGTTACATCTTGAAATGAACAATTTAGACGGAGGACCTTATTCACTACTTGAATATAACTGTACGTACCACCCTACAAAATTCTTGCACATCATGCTGCATGAAGGAATCCAGTGTTTCCCATCTGGAAGGTAAAAAAAAAAACAGATAAAAACTTTTAACTACTGCCACAAAAATTGAAAAAAATGGCACACACATTCACAGAATTCTCAGTGGAAAAAAAGCTCACAGTCCAACTTGTTGCGATATAAGACAGCCTGATAGCAGAAATACAAACACAAAGTGTTGGACTTCTTTCAAATGGAAACTGGATAATTTTATCCAACACGTCTCGAAAAATATCAATTTTCATGAACCTCCTAAGGTCCTATGATACATGTCACATATGTGGACTCCAAAGTCTTTAAACACTTTAGTACACCATGTGGCAGGATCTTTTCGAAATAACACAAATCCCATTGATACCTGCTAAGAGTTAAAACAAGCCGTTAATTTGTAAAGAGATAGCCATTTAGATGTTTGGCCAACATGTATAAATATGAGTGGGATGTACTGGTAAACAATAAACAACTGTCTACTACGCTAAGGGCTTTTTCATTCAAAATAGCTGCTAAAAAAATGTTGCGTAGAAGTATTGACAGTTTATGCTCTATGTGCAACCATGAGCATGGAATAACCAAAAAGACTGGGTATGGGGACAGTAGTCTCACTGTCTGATTTTACAGGTGATGCAATTTGGAATGATGCAAACTTATGGCAGTCACTCATCACCCTAAGCTACATTTTTGGCTGGGGGAAAGCAAAATTCTCAGTTGGTTCTGCTCTTTGATTGGCTGCAGGTTCGAAAGATGCAGAGTGGCTCATATTACAAAGCTTACACAGAGGCCGAATGTTTAGATTACAAATGTGGAGGTAAGTTCCGCCGGTATAGCTATATAGTTGGTATCATCCATATCCATTTCCATACTGACACCACTATAGTGTCTTCTGACACATGCCTATGTATGGTAAAAATTGCAATGTACAAAAATATAGCTATATACTGAAAATGTTGGTGAGCCATATTGTCGGTAATCCATTCATATTACTATATGTAACTGACTGATAACTGGACAGGAAATGCCCAATGTTTGTTATTGCAGTGCAATGTCAATTTCTTCTCCCTGGGGTTTGAAAATAGGACAGTCCTAAGGCAGATTCTCCCCACACCACACAAGTTTTCTACAAGAGTCATCCCATCTCACACTCACTCTGTTCAATGCATAAACACATGTCACCAGCGCCCATTCCCATCTCCCCTGATACTGATAGGATAACCTACTCGTATTCATACCGATGAATTACTAAGGTAAACTCTAACAAAAATATAGCTAAAAAAAGACGATAGATACCCCAATTAAATACCCATATATAGAAAATGTAGTCAATATCATATTCCCGTCCAATTTGTGTACTGTTAGGATACAAACGTTGCGCTCAGATCAATGTGTAACAGCTACTGCGTAACCTCGGAGCGCCGGCTGTGCACAGTCTACATCTACTACTATGTTTAATGTTCAATCTTGTTTGTAACCCATTTAAATGGTATATTCCAAATCCTCCAATCTCGTGTGAGTTTTGAACCTGAACTTGTACAGCATTCATATGGAGGTTTGTCAGACTGCAACATATAGATGTTGTTTGAGGAGTCATGATTTTTATTACCAAAAGCTCACGGACTTGCAGGTTGCTGCTTGTTCACTGCAGTTGTGAGTAATGATGTTGGAAGTTTGCCAGGATATTTTGTGCTGAAAGCTGATTTCAGTGTGGGAGAAACCTGCTAATGCATTTCTTCCGCAAGTTCTGTAATGTTCCGTTATGTTCTACCAGGATGACACTTTCTGAATAAGGGGCTGCACTTGAAGCACAGAGCAGTCAAAAATACAAATGTGCAGAGAACTGCAACAGTGCAACAACAAATCAATCTTCAGCATAATTTTGACTTTAACATCTTGCCTCTGTCAAAAATCCATTACAAGCAACAGCAAGATTTTTCACCCTTTCTCTACTCACAAGAAGGCCACATACCACATATGGGAGGTTATCAATCACACAAATAGACATACAGCACAGATAGATGTTACAGCACAGTCGTTTTACTGGCCTGCAACAAAACCAGAGCACATGTAGCATTCAGTGAAAAAACAATGCTCATGGAACTTTTTGTTTACCCAAAAGATTTGGTGAGTTTCTTTGTGCTGACTGGTTTATCACTGTGCTGGAGCTCGTAGAATACTCGTTGTAAAGCTAACGGAACGCTACGGCTTGAATCGTCGTTTTCTGTTGGCATCAGGTAAACGGCCTGGTGGAAAGGAAGGAATTATCTCATGTAGCAGGGCAATGTCATTGAGTATAACATTAACCCAGAGTATTAGATAGAGGTAACTCAAACTATTACACAGCAATACTGATAAGGTAACCATTCAGTACTACCAGAAAGCCAAAAGGCTTTGTGATTCCTTGCTACATGGCTATATTATAACAAACATGAATTATTCACATGGCAAGTATA
>VJOZ01019659.1:13305-27451 GCA_009801055.1 Stichopus horrens | reverse complement strand
TTCTAATCGAAAGTGTGATAAGTATATTACAATTAAAATAGATAATTCCGTTGTAGAAAGGGTATAAACCACTAAATTTCTTGGGGCCGTGGTTATTGACTGTGATTAAAATTGGAAGGAGCAGATCAAACGGGTTAACTCTAAAGTGGCTAAAAGTCATTGGATTATGTATAATTTAGGGAATTCTTGGCTGCCAGCTCAATGNNCTCTTTGGTTTTCCTTACATCAACTATTGTTTAGAAGTATGTCGAAGTACGTACAAAAGTGATATTCAGTCAGTCTTTGTAATGCAGAAGGAGGCTATCAGATTGGTTTATAAAGCTAAATTTAATGATCACACAAACTAAATTTCTATTGACAAGAATACTTTAAAACTCGAAGATCTTGTGAAATTTAAGACAGCCGTATACTGTTTAAAGCTGAAAATGAGACATTACTCCAAACATTCAAAGACTATTATTAAAAAAACAGTAAATCACGTACTCGCCGAACAGAAGTTCTTATCAAATGCCTGTCCGTACAACCCTGAAAGCTATGAGTGTTTCTGCTTGTGGTGTAAAAATATGGAATAATCTTAATACTGACCTTAGGAACTCCAAAAAAGTGAACGTGTATTTAAGCTTAAGTTAAAATTATAAGTCATAGATAAGTATAGACAACTGTTTACTATTTTACGACTAGTAGCATTGCAATATTCATTTGAGTAATTTTAATAGAAACATGTTGCTCTGAAAATTGAACATTATTGTAATTGATTTATGGGAGAGATTCGTATAAGTTTTTCTCAACATCTTCAAGTCTCTCTCCTTTCTCTTTACGTATTTCAGTTTTGCATGAAAGTTAAATGTTTCTTTTATTTTGATTTTTTATGTTGATTTTGTTTCCTCATGTTTTGTATTGTTGATTTGGAAATAAACTGAACAAACAAACAAACAAACAAGTTCGAGGAGGCGTATTGCTAATGATTCCTGTAATAAATATGCCAACCGATCTGTCGCGGATTTCATTCCCTATAGCCGCATACTCGTTAACTGTGTTCTAGAAGGAATATATAGAAACCTTGAACCAGCTATTTCACAGCTGTTATAATATGAACACCTTGTTTCATGATGTTGTTAATCTGTTTCGTTTTAGTTTATGTTGTCATAACAAGATCACACTTGTAAAGCCCAGCAATTTCTTAGTCCCCCCAGGGTAGTCCTACCAGTTCTCCCCAACTGCCTCAACTTAGTATCATCCCTCTAGAGGCAGCACCAGGATTTTAGATGGAGGAAGGGGAAGTCCAAAGGAATCTACAGAATCAAAAGAATCGTAACCGGCCCGAAATCGATCTCAAAGCGGGAACTTAGCAAATGGGGTCCAGGGGTACGTCTTAGGGCTCCTGGTTGGGTGCAGGAGGCGACGTCCAGGGAAGCTCTGAGGCTTTTACATATATCTATGAGTGAAAACATTAAATCCCAGGATAGAAAGTGCCTCATTATGCGCAAAGATTCCAAACTATTTCATTCAATTCGGTTATTCCTCTCCTATAAGTTAACAAGATGAGAACACAGGACCTCCATGGGGTTTTTGCTCTTCATTATTTTCCAAATTATCCGTCGCATCCCCAAATTTCTGTTTGTGTGTGTGGGTGTGTGTGTGGTGGGGGGTGGGTTGTCATTGTATGAAAACAGTTGCATTTTCATTATCATCATGTGTTACTTTTATAGGATTTATAGGATTCACTGTAGGTACTGCTGTGTGCCTCAGCTTTCCTAAAAGTTGTGTACTTAAATCGGTAAAGAGGAGCAAATTAGAAGACACAAATTACAAGAAGGCTAGTGGTAGGGTTATGTAACTGTCATTCAAGGGAAATAATTCCTTTGTTTTACCGAAAGAAAGCACATTTTAAAATCAAATATTTATGGCTTAAGAAAGATTGATTATTCAAAATAAGGAAGATCAGTGGCCATCTTTTCAAGAAATAAGTTTCTCACAGATAGAAATTGAGTTATTTTCTGCTCAAAAATGATTTCTTCACCCAAATTTTAAAAAAGTGAAATGATGCATCTTTCATAACTCATCTTATGCATAATGTTTTGAGAAGACGAATCTTTTGCAGATGTTCGTTGATGACCCTGAATGGTTTAACAGTGATTAAAAACAATGTTTTTTTTATGCCACGTTGGTGCATTGCAAATGTCCTATTTCCATTTCAAGGTGACTTGAAATCTGTAAACAACACCAATAGGTAAGACTATGTGGTAGTGTGAAAATGTTACCTCCATAGCAGAACCAGCTGTTAAAACCACCTGTACTACTAAATCGAAACAAAACTACTCATATGATTAAATTCTTAAAACTTGCCTGACTCTTCAATAGAACAAAGTCATGGATAATATTCTTCCTCTCAGATGTGTGGAAATACGTTTGAAGATGTTGCAATATGGAGCCAGTTTGTCTAGAGGAGGTGACAACTTACACCATCATCTCTTCATTCTCCTCCCCCCTTCCTCACCAAAATATTATTATGAAATCAATTGTAATGAAATTAATAATTTCAGAACCAATAAACCCTTGCAGTTTTTTTTTTTATTGTGCTTTTCTGTGTTTCAGAACCTCGTGTAAGTAATTTGGCAGGTTGTTTTGCATGGTTAAGTGATTTGCTGAAGTATCCATTAGGTACAAGAAAAAAATGAACATCATTTTGTGGTTTAGAGTGAGTATGCTGCAAACTCAAACAGAACAGAAATTACAACATTTAATTATTTGCAATCCCACAGTTGTTGTATGTATCAATTTAATGACTGTTCCAGGAGTCATTCAGTGTTTACTCTATGACCCAAATTGTAGCTTTTCTGAACTAGGGAGGTCAGAAGCAAAGGAGTGCATGTAAATTGTAATTACAATATGAGAGTGAACTGAAGTTTGAGAATGTTTCTTTTCATAAATACAGTGATCATTAATTTTCAAGAAACAGCGTATCAATACTTCGTCAACTAGTTGCCTATTTGCCCCAGACATCTTTTCTACTTTGCTGTTGAGCCGTATTCGTCTCTACCCTTTACTAATAACGTTCCCTTCCCCTCTCATGTTTTAATACATCTTGCCTTTTGCCTTTCTTTGCGTGTCTCCCTGTCGTCACAAACTCCTCTCGGGCCCTTTTGTTTCTCCGTACAGCCCGAGAGTTCCTACAGGGGGTCAAAAAAGCGGGCGTGAAATTCTCCCGGCTCTTTGCCCTCCGAGAGAACGGGAACACTAAAATGCTGGCTGAGATTACCAGATACGCGGTAGATGACATGCAGTTTACAAAATCTCACAAAGACAATAGTTACATCATTATGAATGTGGACGAATCTAACGCTCCTTTCACCGACCCAATTGTTCCATATGGTAGGTTTGCACCAAGTTCCACCCATTCCCCCATCTCCCTCCACTTTAAGATCCCCTGCCCCCCTCCTCAGACGTCAGCCTCTTTCCTTCATCCTGTTGCTCGAATCCTCTTTCACGTTCTGTTTCTCTTTTTTCTTTTTTCCTCTCGTTTGGTCTGCAATCAAATTCACCTGTTGGCTTGTGGTGCTGTTTTTAGTACATGCTGCTTTGCTGCACTGTTTGCATTAAATTGCCTTTCTTTCTGTCATGGTCGGCTCGTGAAATGTCGTCAAGAATGATACACTGCAAGAGTCACTCCTTTTTTTGGCATTTAACTTTCTTTTTTTTTCTCAGTGTCTTACTCATGTTTTGCGATTATTTATTATGTTGGATCATAGATTGGATTTGGCCTCACCTTTTTTTTTTGTTGTTGTTGTCAGTTTTCCATACCCTTTGTTTGTTAGGCATAATTGAAAGATTCTTAATAGTATGTAGTTCTCTGCTCATGAGCTAGTAATTGCTTTCAGTTGTGTTCCATTCAGGCTAGACCATTTTCCTCCCATCGTTTTGCATTTTTGTGGGAAATGGTAAAATGTCCTTGAACGTCTTAGATCTAGCAGACAATGACAGACTGCGTCCCTTCAGAATGCTATGCCGTTGTTAGAGTTTCAAAAGGAGTTTCATGTAAGATTGCACTTTACAAAGTCCCAGTGGATGTCACAATGTCTGCAGATGGTAAATTACCGTAGTCGTTTGCATTTCTGCATATCCTTGTTGTTATATCCAAGACACATGTTCTTTGTAGAGACTGCATCAACTAACATATAATAACATGAAAACTAGAAAAAAAAAACTTTAAATACATAAAAAAAAAACCCCAAAAACAGAACAAGGTCTACCACATCACATTTAACAGGATTCAGCTGGGATGGAAATTTCTGATTCTTATAAAATGTTATTGAAGACTGTTGTATATAATGTCCAAGGAAAGGATTCCATAAGTAATACATAGCAAATGTTGACTGGATAAATTTGTAGTCCAAAACACAAATGGCATTTTGGGACATTTTTCACTTTGTAGGTGGTCGACTTGTGGAATCTTCCTGTGTGACAAGTTCATTAATGAGAAAACTCTTTGTGTTGATTATTTTCTTGGATAGCAATAATTTAGTTGAAACTTGCCTTAGCATCATCGACAATGACACAAGATTATGCTTGGTGTAGTCTGACACTGACAAATTTGCGTACTCTGGTAGACGTATTTACTTCTTGATAACAACAGTTAAGGTTCTGGAAATCCAGTGCATATGCTGGTCTTTTCTCTTGGCTAGACTGGGTTGTCCAGTCATTTTGATTGTTTGCTTGCTTGAACTTAGCTACTGCACCACTTTCAGGGACTGCTTCCAACATATCACAATCACTTTGTGCCTGGACGTCTCCCTTTACTGCAAGTTGTGAGATTGTTGCATGTATAGGTTAGTGTTCCAGATGTAACATACCGTTGGTGGTCTGCTTTGTTTAGTTGTGATAGAAAGATCCTGTATGCAGAAAATAATGAGTAGTGTAGTTTGAAGTATTGTGTGGATTTGAGTAAAATGGTTTGCAGAGATTGGCTTCATATGTTGTAAACATGGGGGGGGACAGCTTACTGGATGCTAATGTCCATTGTCACAGCTGAGAGCATTTATTTTGAACCATTCATCAAGACTGAACCATTTTACATTCAGTTTAAATGGGGAAATGTACTGTGTGGTCCATTGTCCATCACAACTTGTGTAGTGCGTACTTTGCATCTTCTCACCTCTCAGCCTTATTCAAACCACTTTGACTTTTTATGGAACAGATCGTAAATTTGCTTGGAGGTATAAGTCAAAAGGAATTACAAAACTTAGATGCAACAAGTCTCTCCCCCCCCCAAAAAAATGTATAATTCTAATGGCAAAAAAGTGGTATTAGTGGTTGGTGTTAGGATTTGGTGAATAATCTTGTACACTGATATCATCAGCGATTGCCCTTGGATAACATTACCGTGCAAAATTCAACTCTAATTAATCCAAATAGTTGTCTTTGACAGATTATTACAATTTCATATAAGACCTTGGAATGCTTCTTTTTGTTTTTGTCGTGAAAAGAGAATGCTCCTTCAGCCATGGTAATGCAAAAAGCATTTTGTAGAGCTGGACAGTTTGTTTTATTTGACTTTGAAGGTTTGCATGTCAGAGGTGGACCTATTTCTAATTTTATTTTCTGGTTACTCTTCTGGTATCGTCCTCTGCTGAACTAATCCAAGTTTGAAGCTTTGCTGTTTCTTTGTTGTCATTAGATTGTCATCAGTTGTTGCAGATATTTCACAGGCATTCCTATGTCATATATGATGTTTAATACAAAACTAAGTCATGCAAAGAAACTGTAGTTAGAAGTGCAGTATTAGAACCAGGACGTAGGAGGAGTTGTCTGCACACTTCTAGAGTGTTATATGTGCAGTATGGTGAAGTTTTCTATGTGCCTTTTGGAGAAGTTCCGTGTATTCTACAAGTATCTGTGCACTATTAAGGAGTTACCTGTGCACTTTGGAAGAGTTATCTGTGCACTGCTGGTTTACCTCAGTATTATTGAGGCATTACCTGTGCGCTATGGAGGAGTTACCTCAGTATCATGGAGGCATTACCTGAGTGCTATGGAGGAGTTACCTCAGTATTATGGAGGCATTACCTGTGCACTAAGGAGGAGTTACCTCAGTTCTATGCAGGCATTACCTGTGCGCTTTGGAGGAGTTACCTCAGTATTATGGAGGCATTACCTGTGCGCTATGGAGGAGTTACCTCATTATTATGGAGGAGTTATTTATACCCTATGGAGAAGTTATCTCTGCACAGTGTTACATGTAACTTCAACCAACTTGGTTTCATAATTGAAGATACATAATGGATATATAATGTGGAGGATGTTTTGAATGATGGTCTCATTAAAGTCTGGCAATGCTGCTTGGAATACATGTCCAGCTCGCTCAAGGTTCCAATGTGTGGCTGTTTTGTCGGCTCTGTCCTTGATGTTGTGACTGATGTACGTTAGAAATTTACTTCATATAGAAATGTTTGATTAATTCCTGAACCACCTTTCACCATCATGTGAGTCGAAAGGGCAGATGGAATTGGCGTTTTATCCATTTTATCTGCCCCAAGCAAAACCAGTGGAATAATGTGCTACTCTCTTTTACTCTTCCCCTTGGGCATCTGTGATGCCAGCACTTATCTTACGACTTGCATATTGTTGGTGCAACCATTGTAGGTTCAGGTGTCCACCAAATGCAGTTGCAATAAAGTTGGTGAATCCTCGAAGGTGGTAAAAGTCAGGATTGTGATTACCCTTTACTGTCGTGGCTACTGATGTTGCTTTGCCCATTTTCGTATTTTTGGCTAGAAATGTCCGCTGGCTGCTTTTGCATCAGTTGTACCACAAATAGTTTCTGTCGGTGAAATATGCATGGAAGCACGCACCCTCTAAAGTTTTGTCATGTTTCCACAGCTTCTGCTAGGCCCTC
Organism: Stichopus horrens; assembly: GCA_009801055.1. Taxonomy (NCBI): domain Eukaryota; kingdom Metazoa; phylum Echinodermata; class Holothuroidea; order Aspidochirotida; family Stichopodidae; genus Stichopus; species Stichopus horrens. The sequence goes on along the minus strand of VJOZ01019659.1, from coordinate 20,559 downwards.
TGTTCATGGAGACGACAAGGTCCGTTGAACCGTTCGTTGCCATTTTTGCTCAGGCCAGAAGAAGCTGTTCATGCATGCCCCTGGATGGATCAGTTTTCATGAGCTAAATTATTATAATTGGTTTTGAATCATTTTTTTTTTTTTTCAGTGCACTTCTTCTCTTGCAGTGTATGATGTATGAACGGTGCAACGTCACATACATCGTTTGACGGTCGTTCAACTCCATCTGGTGCTCTTGCTGATGCTTCAGTCTTCTCTCAGGAGCAGTAATGGTGTCGCTGGAATTTTCTGATTTCCCTTCACATTAAAGTAACCTATTCCAGTCTGAACACACAAAGTTCACAGTTTTTGCAACATGAAAAAATTATGATTAAGAGTTACTGCTCCAGCCTCTTGGCTTTTTTAAGTTAGTAAATAAAGTCATGTATTTTGGATAATTGATTGAAGGTGTTTGTACGGTAGTTGTTGCTAACTGATTATCTGGGTTAATGAGGTTCAATTACCAAGATGATATGTGCACTCGTACCATCTCTGACCCAGTTTTCCTCATGAGCACAGGTGCTATCTGTAACCTGTACCCTGTTTCTGTACTCTCTCTGACCAACACCCTCACTATCCAGTACGTTACTACCTGCGGAATCTCTGGCCATATCCCACACCAGTGCTCACACTATCTCTGACCAGTACCTACATTATCTCTGACCAGTACCTGCACTATCTCAGACTAGTCCCACATTTTCTGTGACCAGTATGTGCACTATCCCTGATTAGTCCCACATTTTCTGTGACCAGTAGATGCACTATCTCTGACCAGTCCCACATTTTCTCTGACCAGCACCTACACTATCTGTAAGTGGTACCCCATCCTATCCAGATACGCTGCAAGTGGAGTGGAACATCTCTTAGGTCATAGTTTCCGATTCTTCAAATCCATCTGACAGTTACGTGCTTTAAGGCTTCCCAACCCTTGTCTTTGTGACTCATGCATTCGAGAGTCTACAAAAATTTAATAATTGAAGACGTGCAAACTTTGAATTGCTGGATTTTTTATAAGTCGCTGAGATGAGGGTTTGCACTTTTTAATTAATTCCCCAAAAAGTTTGGAGATGTCTCAAAGGTTACACTCAATGCCATTCACTTTAAGTTTGATGAACTCATGTTCTGAGGGCCATTCATGAATATGGTATGGTCCTTCATAATATGCATTACCAGATATGGCATGGAGCCAAAAAAGTCCCTGTGCTTAGAAGCAGTTTCCTTTAAAGAGCAGGATGCTTTCTGGAGTACTTTGAAGAATGAAGACAGTACAGTGGTCCCTATTTAGCTTGTTAAAGTTACAAAAATAATTTATGTCTATTTTTTGTTTTGCTGCATCATGCATGCAAATCTTTCAGGTTTTTGTTTTCATGTTTGTTTTCTGTTGTTGTATGATTTAAGTTACTGAGCATGATTTACTCCTCGGTGAATGACACACACACAGACACCCTTATTTCTTTCTCATTGGTTGCATGTCTCTGATAATTATCTATGACTCATTTTGGTTCAAAGTTTTTTTGTTATTCTGTCATGTATTTGAGTGAGTCTAAATTATCTATCAAGAGATTTAACCTTGTAATTCTCATTGCCTGTATCAATTGGTGTCACACTACATCATGAGTACAAATCGCAGATATGTCTTATTTATGCCGTTAATTTATTCAAATGTGATGCTTATTAAACTAAGTAGAGCTGTGTCTCCCTCTAAAAAAAAAATACAAATTTTGTTAAGACTATTGTGAACACTGAAACAGAATTTCAGTTTGCCCTGACCCAGCATAGCCTACAATATGCGTGATTTGGATAGCATCATTCTGGCTTCACTGGAATAATGCATTCAAATGTGTATCTTTTCATGCTAGCAGAACAAAAATTACCTCAAATTTTGAAAAATAGTAGCTTGGATATGTCATTATAGGGTAGAATGGAAGCTCCTCTAAGAACTGATTCATATAAGTCACCTAGTATTTTGATACTTCCTTTGATGTAATCCATAAAAAAGTACAAGTGGAAGAAAAAGGAGAAACTTAAACATGTTTCTCCCAGGTGAATGTTTATCCATCTTTGTTGGATATCTTTTGTATTGCTATGTTACATTTTACACAGGATGATCCTCTCAGAGGCGGTAATTGACTTTTATGATTTCGTTGATACCCTCCGTGTCATTGTCAATCCACAACGAGCTGCCTCATTTTGGAGTAGCTTTTAGTAAGATCACCTTTTTGAGATTTGTCGAAACTTACGTCTTCGAAGTAGAATTTTGGCAAGAGCTGCACTCGCTGCGTACGGTAGACATTCTGGATAAAAATGTAGTCTTGTCGTTTGGGAGAAGTTTTGCGTTTAAACTGTTTTAGACTTTTTCTAAAATTTGAAACTTTTCATTTCTTGTTGAATGTAGAATGATGCAATGCTATTCTAGATTCTCTTAGATTTTGAGTGGAAGAAATTTTTGAGACCTAAAGCTGGTTTAAATTTGTTAGTTTGAAATTGAAAATTTGGTTGTGCTCTCAGTAGAAAAACAAGTATCATCATCATCATCAATATCATTTTGGTCCTTAGAAACCTTTTTTGTTGCTATGTCAAGGTAGCTGTCTGATTAATTCTGTTGTTATTAAGTCATTTCATACTACTTTTATGTTCATTACTGTTGTTGAAGCATAGTAACTGTGACAACTGCCCATGGTCAGAGACTGAGCAGCGAGGAATTCCAAGAAATTTTCTGATTTAATCGTCATTAATCACTCACATGTAATGTCACTCTTTGTTCTTTTCACATTCAGGGCCTTTCCCATGCAAAGCCATTCCTAAGTTGCTCTACTTGACAACGGAAGAGTAAGTGACCTTATTGGTTTGATCTCCCTATCATTTTGGAATTAGTCCTTTGAATGTCAACATTTTAATTAAAATCATGACCAGAGACCTGCTGTGTTAAACTGTTAACAAAATTTTGTCAGAAACGACAGAAAAAGACTGTGAACAAACCTCAAAGTGATATTGCATCGCTGGGATTTGTAGGCAGCTGTTGTAGACCGCTGTCTGCGACTATCGTAACTCAACTCTGCAATCAGCTCGGCAATAGATATGAATTAATTTCAGACGTCAGATGATCTACTCCGAGAGATACTGTAAGAATTAAAAATTCAGGCAGTGGAGGCATTTGATATTCACTGGTTGATAATCACGTAGCCGCAAACTGCTGAATTCTAGTCACCATTTTCCAAAAGTGAAATTTGCTTGTGAGGTAAGTTCCTGTTTCTTCTTGCTAAAGGGATTGTGGGTAAAAGATGCTCTCTGTTATTAGAAATAAAAACCCCCAAAGAAACTGGAAATGCACCAAGCGTTTCTAAAATTTAAAGGTAGGTTTATGTGCAGACTGTGTTTAAACTGGTATTACTGTGTGGGTATTAGTCATCATAGTTTGGGAATTCCCTAATTGTGGTGAATAAAAATCTCAACAAATGAAAATAATGCCTTTGTTTTCGCTTTTGTTAGTTTTGCCAGCTCTCTTTGTCACAACAGGAAGTCTTTGCTTATGATTTGAAGGTGAAAAAAAAAAAAAGAGGTGTCCACGTATGCCTGAGCCAGTTGCTACGGAATCTTACAGGCCTGTTAAAACAGATTTGAATTCTAGTTCTCCTTTGCCTTTTCTTTGACATTTGTGGCATGTGAATAGCTAATTCTTCAAACGGACTGAAACGAAAGATTCCTCTTAGAGCTTTTGTTCATATATCTAAGCGTTGCCCATTTTGCGCACAGTTATAGAATATCGATTCACACTTCAGGTATAGAAGATACTCACTGATATAGACATAGCTGGTCACCCACAAGATAAATTATTTATCAGATCCTTCCATTTAAGTGACATCTTGTATCTTTGCATTTCCATGAAAAGCAGTGTCCATATAAATATGCATGTGTGTGTCTGTATGCCATGCAAATGTTCCTCCGTGTGTGTTTGTATGCCATGTCACATGTGTTTGTATGCCATGTCATACTCGTAACAATTGTTTCCATGTGTTGTATGTGTATATGATGTGCAACTACAAGTTGGTCTCTCTGTGTGTGTTTGTATGTCATACCAACAACCTTAGCATAATAGTTTCTATGTATTGTATGTTTGTATGCCCAGCAAAGCAAACCTAATTACAAGTTGGTCTCTCTGTGTGTGTTTGTATGTCATACCAACAACCTTAGCATAATAATTGTTTCTTTGTATTGTATGTCTGCATGCCCTGCAAAGCAAAACTACAAGTTGGTCTCTGTGTGTGTGTGTTTGTATGTCATATCAACAACCTTACCATAATAATTGTTTCTGTCTTGTATGTTTGTGTGCCCTCAAGACAATCCTTACTACAAGCTGCTCTCTCTGTGTGTTTGTATGTCATACCAACATCCTTGAAGGGGCTGATTGAATTTATACCGATAAATTTGTGAGGTTTCTGAAGGGAGTTAACATATGGCAAAGTTTATAATTAATTACTGAAGTTTTACGTCAAATAGTGACGATAAATTGTCAAAAGTTTTGAATTTTTTAACCTGGCTTTTTACTGGATGTGTGCATATGAATTAGTACTAATGTGAAAAGTGTCTGATCACAAATTTTCAAAGAACAAATTGAATCGTTAATAAGGCACTCATAAATGTTCTTAGTAAGTGACCCATGTGAATCCTTTTAGTTTGACTATTTGTCACTAGTGTGTAAAGGAAACTTGACAGGTTGAAGAAAATTTAAAGTTTCACGAAACAACTCAATGAGCCTCTACACATATATATTAATTGTTTCTGTGTATCGTATGTTTGTATGCCATGCCAAGCAAACCTAACTACAAGTTGGTCTCTCTGTGTGTGTTTGTATGTCATACCAAAAACCTTAATATAATAGTTTCTATGTATTGTATGTTTGTATACCATGCAAAGCAAATCTAACTACAAGTTGGTCTCTTTCTGTGTGTTATATGTCATATCAACAACCTTAATATAGTAATTGTTCTATCATGTATGTTTTGTATGATATGCCAAGTAGACAGAAGTTCAGTCCTTGTTATGCAAAGCAAACAGTTCTCGTTAATGTTATCCCCGTGTCTTGTATATATCTTGCTTGTATGCCATGCCTTGCCTCCTTGTTCTTGAGTTGATGCTGTGAAAGTCAAGATCTATTTCCAAGAAATTGATGTTGAAAGAGACATCTTGGGTATCGATCGATAAAATCAAGCCTCAAAGCCAAGGGAAATTTCATTATCATCAGATTTGTGCTGAATGTGGTTTGAAATCTCTTGATTGCTGCATCTACTGTCTTATTTAATTTAGGAATCAAGTGTCTATACCCCTGTGTCAGTGGGATGTTTTTTTTTTATTTTTTCATCTCTATGGACAAAGATGTGAGGGTGAGGAAAAACGTAAATATTATGTTTAAAATAAAATGAAACTTATATACTTATAAACAAAATATAATTTAATTCCAATAACACCCAGTGATTGTGAATTGTGATTTTTTCCTCACATTCCCCCACATTTCAGGGCAACAGACTTTGAAAACCGAAAGAAGTCTTATCTTGCCTTATCATCGAGATTGAACGTTCATAATTTTACACCTTTTGCTAGACCCCGTGGCTTTTAAATCATTCTTAAAAGGCCATAATAAATCTCTACCCTGGAGAGGTCTGTGCATTCTTAGACAATGTCTGCATTCTGAGATTTACAGTATTTGAGATTTTTTTTCTCTGATGTCTGCTTCTTGAGATTTATTCGAAAAGTTTTGACTGAAATGGTAAGGTGGTATTTGTCTTCGGTTTAAGATTTAAAGGGTTGTTGTGTAAATGGATGCGAAAATATACAATATCTGGTATTCAGGGCATGTATTCATGGGATACTTTGCTAAGAAATGTGCATGAAAGAACAATGCTGTAATGTTGAACCGAACGCACAGGTCGCCCACAAAAATCTGTATTAATTTCTTACACTTCCATGTTAATAGTTGGTGTAGACTTTGTTAGAGAATGTGGTGGGAGNNGAAGAAGTGAGAAACACCGAAAATGGAAAACGATAAAATTCCAAATTGAAATTGGGATTTTCAAAGTGAAAAAAAAAAAATGTGGCTCTAAGCATGTGTTGTTACTCGTCAAGTTGTCATCAAGTGATTTATAGTTTGATAGATTTTTTTGTTGATTCCATCATATTTGGTGAACAAAACTGCAACAGAGTATATATGTAGGACGTTTCTTATTGATGTGTGGATTTCTTGAAATCAGTTCATTTCAACAGATTATGAAATAGTTCAGTGAGAAAAAAAAAAAAATAGACTTCCTTTTCTCTACTGGTTTATTGATCTGAGGTCTTACCCTGAACTGATGTTTTCCTGCATGACATGTTGCAAGCTATGTTTGATCTCAAGCATTTTTCACAAAACAGTTTCACACAAACATTTGCTCATTGCTAATCAATTCGAAATAAGTTTGTTGACTTTGGTCTGTTTTTTTTTTTTTTGACTCACTTGTTGCTATTTGTATGTCATTTTGTAGCTGACCTAGTGTACTGAGTCCAGAATGCCAGGATTATCATCTGTTATTTTACAATTGGCCCTGTTGTACGCCCTTGATTCCCCGCATTGCCTGGAAGGAATCATCTTTTTGCAATGTTTTTACCAGCAGTTTACCACGCTTTATTAAAATTGGTCTTTCTTCTTTTTTTGGTTAATGCTAATTTGGAAAATTTATATCTATTTTTTTTTCTAACTCATTTTCAAGGAGCACTTTCATGATTTTCTCCGGGGCGATGCCCAGAGCAAGTTTCGGGGATCACAACGTTGTGAATGTATTCCAAGAAGATGCCAAGCACGTGGCCTTCGATTTCACCTCGAAAGTGATCGACTTCTTCGTCATGTGCAGCGGGGTGCCGGGGGATAGTAAGTAACAAGCCTCTTCTTGTCATTGAGAAAAGAAGAAAGTGATCAAGACAGTTGATGATCGATTGAACAATGTAGTGTCACCTTTGTCGTATGTATCGAAGCACAGTGACCAGTTGTAAAATAGTATTTCACTGAAACAAACAGAACAAGTAAAACAGTGGGCTCGTGGGCTCTTCACTACCGATTTATCTTATTATGCTTCTACTGTATGTAGTGTTGATATGATACAAAATATTTGTAATGTACATTGCAAACACTTTCATTTACGGGTGGCAAACAATGTTGTGATTTCATAGGGGTAAGTTGAAACCAAA
>VJOZ01019659.1:0-13270 GCA_009801055.1 Stichopus horrens | reverse complement strand
CTCTCCAAGCCTGCAGGAGCCATATGCGTAGTAGGCGGAGCTTAGCGCTATGATTGAGTAATACTGGGAGGCCAGCTGCATGATTGTGAATCATTGTTGCTACCTTCTGTTGATCTGTAGACAATAGCCTGTAGTACCCTGCAGGGGTTTCCAGCTCTCGGTACACTTCAGTGTGTAAACAGTAATGTCTAAATACTCTTTCCTTTGAGTTGAGAAGGTACCTAATTGATCAACAATAAATAAAGAAAGTGTTTGTTTCATTTCTGTTTTCTTGTACTCAAGCCCAATGCAGCAACAGAGCCCAAGTGAACTTTTATCAAGTAAACCAGCCCTGGAAAAAGCAAGTGGTGCATTACAATAAAATAAAAATATACCCACACTCAAAATATTGCCCGCTTTTTAAATCTCCACTAGGAAATGTGCTTCGTTTTCACATATTTTTACACTAACTTTGCTAAAAAAAATACGAGGGTTGTTCTTGAATTGGTTTTGTGAGAGTTTTGTGTCAACCTCAAAAAATGACAAACTTATGGCTTAACACATCTCATATGGAGGTTTGCCATTGACTTAACTGTATCTGGAAATAAACCACACTACAGTAATTTCCTGCTAAGTTTCGCTAGCTCAGCCATTGAAATGGTCGCATGTTTCGTTGACTTTTATAAGCTGTAAATCCCAAAGCAACGGCTTTTGTTCGAACCACGTGTTAGGATATCACTGAAGAGCCACACAACACAATTTAGGAAGCAAAGCCACCGATGGGAGTTACATAAAAAGTGGCAACACGTTGATAACAGACAATCAACAAACGTTGAGTTTGAATGCTTGCTTGTTGCAAGCTGCTTTTTTGACCCGCTCAGCAATGGCGTAAGTTTTGAGTTTCCAGATATCACAACCGTGAGGATCTGATCTCTTTGTTTCCATGTTTGTTAATTACTAGCAGTGTATCGCATGAATCGGTGCTAAGCAAAGTTCATTCTTTCTCCCCATAAGTGTACCGACAATATTGCTTGGATCACTCCACAATGGACATCGGGAGCAAATGTTTTACATCCACATTGTTTGACGATGTCGCAACATTTCAACAACACTGTTTGCGTATATAATAATAATAAGAAGAATGTTGAGGGTGTGGACAATTACAACTGAGGGTCACTTAAATAATCAATTAGTCCGGTTTAATAAGAAGATACCATTGTATTCCTGGGGTCTCTTATCGCACATTGCACTTGTTAACGTCTTGCACTGATAGCTGGACGTCTGGTGATGAATTTAGTTGTTATTTGTGAACAGACGTTTGGTTGCTTTCTGTCCATATGTTTTCCTTTGATTTGATACAAATAATTCCACCTTGGTATGTTTTCTTTTTAATCTTTTTTATTATTTGTCTCTTTCCCGCAGGTTATGACAATCCTCATACTGTGGCAGTTTTGTGTGAAGAAGAAATTGTATTCATTGATCTGACTTCAGAAGGGTAAGTCTGACGCGTCATGCTGTCGTGATCTTCGTCTCATAGCTAATTCTGCTGATGATGATGGAGAAGATTTTACCTCAGATGGGACCCATTCTTTACAATTAATTCATGTGTCATGTTGTAAGGAGAAAGTTACCCAAATGTATGATAAATATGACATAATGTCTATTTTTTTTTGCTGTTTTCTGGAGACATATTTTAGGTTAAAAGCAAGCGACATTCATCCAGCCACAATGTGTGACTAAATAACACTTGCTATTGAAACGTGTCGACGAAAACTGGGATATGATTTCAAATTCTGTGGATCTTTTCTTTTTCCTAATTTCTCTTCTTCAGTTGGCCATACTACGCTTTGCCATATCTCTCATCGCTTCATGCTTCATCCATCACATCTTCGTCCCACGTCGCCAACGTTCCTTCTGACATCTACGAGAAGATTGTCTCCGCAGGGGAACATCAAATGATGGGAGTTATTTCAACAAGGGTGAGCAGGAATTTGCCTTGACATGTCAAGGATATGTACATTGCCTGGGGGAATCCCCGTCTGAGACTCCAGATGCCTCTCTATGTTGAGTTTAAGTCATTTGTGCAAGGATGCTGAGCTAACCGTTACCCAGCAGATATTTCAAGTTCAACTTTTGAGGTCGTTAACCCTGTCGGTAATCTTTCAAACTCTTTTAATGGTTTGTCCATACATTATGACATTGTATGCATAGCCTGCGATAGTGTTGTGTACCTATAATTATGTGGAGTAAATGTAATAATGTTTCGTAGATGGTAGTGTTAAAACAGATCTATTTGAATGAATTCGCTCTAAAAACTCATGAGTTAATAATCAAATCTACTGACCGTCCATCACGTTTGCATCACAGGAGTGGCCATTGAATGGCGGCCAGAACATAGCCGACTCTCCTGTCAGCAGGGACATTCTACTGTCTGGTCACGAGGATGGTTCGGTCAAGTTCTGGGATTGCTCCACCACCTCGTTAAGGTTCCTCTACAAGCTTTCGACAGCTAATATATTGCAGACAGATATGGACCTGAACGAGGGCAACGACGATGAGGAGGAATGGCCACCTTTTAGAAAGGTAAACCGATCAAATCACCAAAGGGTCAAAGGTCGTGAGAAATTGAAAAAGTGTGCAACTCCCTTTGCTGTTGTGACCGTGCATGCTGCTATTAAAATTGTGTAATTTCAAACTTTTTCCATGTTTTGTTCTCTGTATTCTTTGAGTTGTCATTTTTACCTGAGGTTTACTTCAGTAAATGTTTGTATGGATGAATGTGCACTCATTTTACTTCCATATTTTTGTAGTTCAGGGTAGGAAAAAAAGAAAACAGAATGTTAACTGTTACTGTTAATCCAATTTTTTATCAATTCTAATTTCTCAAATCAAAATTGTAATATTGGCTCTGTGTATGTACTCTTTGCAACCAGTGGGTGCTATGTTACCCCATACGGTACTTTGACTAGTCTGAAGACTTTGAAGCTTGTGCTTGGACCGCATAAACTTACGTACTTGTGGTGATTTCGAGGGATGAACATAAAAGTGTCTGTGGTAGACTATGATGTCCAGTCACGTTCATCGCCAAAAGATAATTTACATCTCAAACTTTGCTGTGGACGGTTAAATATGTCAAAGTTAATTTTTGCATGTCGTCCTCTTTGACATTACGCTTATTGGCTTTGTGTACCTTACCTGTGTCATGATTTCTTTATACTACCCCCCCACCCATCACTCCTTATTATGCCATTCAAGCTTCCCCTTTTTCTTGTGAATCATGAAAGTCTGAAATGTAAGTTGATATCATTCTCAGTATAGTCAATTAATAGCACCAGTCATTCCCATCTCCTTTGTTATCCAGGCGGGCTTATTTGACCCATTCAGCGATGACCCTCGTCTAGGTATCACCCAAATTGTGATGTGCCCTCTGACGGGCAAGCTCCTCCTCGGCGGCTCTGCGGGACAGGTCATGTACTTCCATCTAGAAGAAAAGGAAATGGTCCGAAGAGTGGACGTGAGTATTTGGTTTGGTTTGCGACTGGTGGCACTCTAACATGTGCAGATTGAGGTGGTGAGCTTAAAAGCTGACTGCTGCATGCCCTAGTAAGTTTTGGACCAGAGTTTCCTTGTCACTCTGTCAAGATTACCAGAAACTTTCGTTGAACATGGTTAACCTTCCATGCATTGGTTGATTGCATAATGCATTTGTGATGAGGTGTTCTGGGAGGAAACAAAAGTGCACTGATTCTTGATTGAATTACTCATTTCTTCATGAAGGGAGCATTGGACGGACCTCATGTTTGTAGTTGTGCGTAGTGTCATTGTTCTGTCCATTGTTGTCCAATTTCTGTAGCTTATGTATCAATTAATGTGAGCATCAAGGCTACTGCAGGTTGCGTCATCACAGCCACAATGTATTTTTGCATTTCAGTCATAATGCTGCCAATGGTCACTCCGGAAGGTTTTTTTTTTAATGTTGCAATGAGGAGGTTTGATATTGGCTATCTCTGTCTGCTCTCAGGCCTTCAACTGCCGTATCGTAGGAGAGGTAGACGGGTTCATCTGGAAGGGCCATGGACCTCTAGAAGCCAAGCAGGAGCCTGTCAGGCAGGATCCAGGATTCCACTGCGAGTGTGTGGCACAGGCCTGGCCCCCAGCTGGTATCACATCTATGGCATTCCAGTCAGCGTGGGAAGTGGCTGCATTCGGCACCAGTCACGGATTTGCCGTGTTCGACAGCATGCAACGCAAACCCATATTCTCCCAGTGCACCTTGAATCCAAATGATTTATCAGCGACTGGTGAAGCCATACAGAGGAAGAAATCACTCAAGAAATCACTAAGGGCCTCAATTAGGAGACTGAGAAAGGGTCGTCAGAAGGGACCCGAGCAGTCTAGAAGGCCTCCCGAAGGGGTAAGAGAAATCAAGTCATAGGCAATTGAGAAAGGTTGTCACAAAAATCATTACATGCCAAACTGCATTGATCCTGTAAAGTGTGAAGTTGAAGCAACTTTCAAATAAATTTTTTCAGATTTTTGTGGAAGGAAAGCAGGTGCAGTAACCAGTATGGTGCTGCAGAAATAGTCTTCCATTTTGAGACTTTCAATCCTCAAAGTCTCGGTTGGGTTTTCCAATCTTCCAACCCTCTAAAGAAGTCTTCCATTTTGTCAATTTTATCACCACCTGTTTGAGAAATTTCTGTGCAGCTTGATCGAGCATCATGACTATCAGTTACACTATCATTGTTCTGTGGTGTCACCTACGCTACCGTTACAACTTTCACTGTAACTATCGGATTTATGTTTTTCTGATTTCAAATCTTTCAAATTTTCTGAAAAACTTGCTGGCATTGGGTACCAAATGGTAAGACACTGTCTCATAGTTCACTACCAAACAGTGTGAAATATATATTAGATCAGAATTGGTACTGAGTTAAACATGATTCTAACTTGACAGCATAATTTTTTGGATCACTCTCTCTCTCTCTGTAGGGTGATGTGCCTCCTGCTGAGAGGAGAGTAGAGGCCCGCAGCTCCTCGGAGAACATGATCAGTTTGGTTCGTTCCATCTATTTCGCAAACAGCTTTATACGAGATGGTGAGTTTCATTTGAATCATTGGAAAAAGTTTGTTACTGTGGTAAGGGAACAACAAAGCTTTGGCGACTCAAAAAGAAATAAGCATTGTACGAAGGAGTCAGAATGTTGTAACAACATTGTCATTTCATGTTGTTTAGTGCATCACAAGGTATGGAGCCAAGTTAAAAAAATAGTTCCTTTAGTGCTTTTTAAAGTGAATTGTGATCATGAGTTTCAAAACTTTGGGTTAATGTGTCTTTATATTATATTTTAGATGATTCATCTAACCTTTATTTAATATATTGCCATTAGGTAGAATTGTCACAAGAGATTGTTGCTATGTATCAGTCACCCAGGAGCATCCCTTCCTCACCTGAAGTCAGTTGTGGTTGTCCTTAAAAAAATCGAATATAAGTAACATGTCATTTCTAATGTGGCTTATGGTAGATGGTAAGTAGGGGTATCTGCCCTTAAAATTGGCCAATCATGGTCTTCCTCTGTTTCACAGCCAATTCTCCGACGCCCTCGCTCTGGGTTGGCACCAATGCCGGCATCATCTACGTATTCACTTTAAGCATCCCTGTAGGGGAAAATCGTGTAATGGGGAACGTGATGGCTGAAATAGGTGAGTGTAAACAAAAAATGATAAAGCTAAAATGATGGTTTTGAATTTGATTTATTTTCAGTTTTTCGCAATGTGTACATCTTTCTTTCATATATCAGTCACTAATGCTCACATGGCATTAGATGTCATTTTAAATCGTTTTTTTTTATGGTTGCAACAACTTATCTAAAAATTTCTAGGTTTGATCTGTACTTCACCAGTGTGAGATGTGCCGAAGATCATAGTTACGTACTACGATCTGTTCTGTTGTCATTTAACATTGTAGCTAAGGAGGTCAAATTGAAACACGGTGCCCCCGTTGTGTCCATGGTGGTGGTCGACGGCGACTGCAATCCCATCCCAGACCCGATCGAAATCAAATACCAGAGAGCGAAACCGCCGACGAATTTCGGCCACCAGCTCATCGTATGCTCAGAGGAACAGTTCAAGGTAAGACAATGGAGAAAATGCAAAAGGCTGAAACTTGTTGTCATTGAAGGGATCGTAGGATTGACCAAACTGTAACCAAAGATTGTGGCAGAAGGGGAGGTTGGTGCGGACGGTTGGAATCAAAGACTTACACCTACTATGTCTTTGGTTCATCTAGTTGCTTTTGATAACTAGTATGAAAGAAATCGTTTGGAAGAAGGGATTGGGTGTGATACTTTTTTAATTGTGTAAATTTATAACTGCTCTTGTATTTTATGCTTTTGAGACCTAACTGTGTTTCTTGTTTTTAGATTTTATCTGTTTCTCTTCAATATTATGTAGCTTGCATTGTAAGTTGTTTGATTTGAGCTTTTCATTGTACAGCGCTTTTAGTTTTATTGGAAAGTGCTTTATAAATAACATCATTATTATTATTTTGTTTTGAAAACTTTGATATATTCATTGTAAAAGAATCATCAAAGAACCACACAATCTTTTCATTAAGCATTGGGTATCCGCAACAGGTTAAACTACAACCTGTGATCAGTCCGATGGATGTGTGTAACAATAATGTGGTCATCGCAACCATTGATGGCCCATGGTTACTTTTCGTAAATTTGGATCAAGCTTCCTCCATGTCCTCCGTTCACCATTTTTTGCTCTTATTTGGTTTATTGACTGATCTGGTTTGCCTATGACCTAGGCTATGTGGTTTGGTTACTTTACTGTTACATATCTGAGTGACTGATTGAATGATGGGTAGATTGATTGTTTGATTGATTTATTGATTATTTGGTTGAATGATTGTCAGAATTAATTTTCCAACTGACATTTTTTTATTTTTGTCTGTATTTTGGTAGGCTTTTTCAATGCCCAACCTGAAACCTCTGAGAAAGGTCAAACTGACTGCTCAAGATGGGTCAAAGGTCAGGAAAGTGTCTTTTGTCCAATTCAGAAACAAGTCAGGTAAGCAAATGGGTAGCTGTTTGGATGCTATTCAAAATTAAACATGCACATGCGTGTGTTTGTGTGTGTGGAAATGTTTTAATTCATACCAAGTAAAAACTCTGGTGCATGATGTTTTCTTCAAATTGAATGGACAACATGTCCTAAATAACACAGCAGAGAATATCTATTGATGCCAAATTGTTCAAAGGTTTTGAGGAACGAGTGACGCATCCATTTCTATTGCTTTTGGTGGAGGTCAAAGGTCATTTGAAGTCTCCAGAGGTCAAACTGAAAAAAATTGTAAATACATTGTCTGAAGCAGGGTAACCTTGACTGATCTCCTATTTAGTGTGTGGGTTAGCCACACTGAGTTGTTCCCTCTTGATTATGGTCGCGGTCAAAGGCTACCAGAGGTCATACTTCGAAGACTTTGTGAAGACTATATGAAAAGAAGGATAACTGTTTGCGTGTGTGTATGTGTGTATGTGATGCTCTGCTTGCAAACAATCTCAAGAAGGATAACCAGTAGGAATCTCATACTTGGTGAGTGGGTTGGTCATACTGAGTAGATGATCCCTATTGCTTTTGGTGGAAGTCAAATGTCTTTTGAGGTCACCAAAAAACGGTCATTTTGTGTTGAAAGGCTTATTAATGTGGTGTTTCAAGAACAATAACTGTAGTTGATCTCATATTTGTCATGTGGGTAATTCATGTTTATTATAATATAACCATGTCGCAAGGAATCATACAAAGCCTTTTGGTTTTCTGTTTGGTTGAGGTCAAAGGTCAAGAAATGTGCATCAGAAAAAATGCTAGGATTGTTTTCAAAGCACCACGGTATTGCAATATTGTCTACTGATTATATGGTAGTTTTCATTTTCTGCTTATCTCTGGCATACTCATGTCAAAAATGTTGGTCTCAAGAGATTTCAAAACCATGAAGGTTGAAGAAAGGTAAAGGAAAATTTCACAAAAAAGCTGTTGAGAGCATCGTCTGTTTGCTGTTACAGGAAATTACTCGGAGACTGCCGTCCTGTGCTGTACCAACCTGGGAGAAGTGGCGGTGTTTGGGATCGAGCACCTAAAGAAGGACTTCGCCTATGCTTTGCTCAGCCAGGCTAATGTTGCGGGCATCATGTCACTCACATTCACGACCAAAGGGGAAGGATTTTACTTGCTTTCACCCTCAGAGTTATCCAGGTAAAAGTCACATAGGACAAAAAGTCACAAAGAACAAAATTAAGCTGTGTTGATAATCAACTGTGATAAGGAGACTCTTTTCTCAGGGTCCACATCATTACTGACCAAGTGAATAGCAAACCGTATGACACTTGTTCCTGTAGGCAGTAAGTGATGTGTTTCACATTTCAGTGAAAGATATAAAACTTGCTTATCCTACATGCTTTGTCACCAATTTTTCAAAGTATAGTTATTTTATTCATATTAACATAATTGCAGTAGCAATTGCATGTTCTTGAGTTGTTGATCCTAACCCCCTTTTTTTTTTTGGTTGTTAATGTTTTTGCAGGTTCTCTGTGTCAACAAGGCACATCACAGAACCACAGTGTACCGTCGTTTTCACAGAGAGAGGCGGTGGAGGTGACACACGCACCGCTGATGTACATCAACATCACGGTAAGTTACCTCATCGTCTACCTCACCATTGATATATTTGTCTCGGGTCCTCACTGCACAACATGGACATTTACTTAGTTTTCAATAGTTACTGCGTTTCATTGGTATTTGCTTTTGATACCTATTCACAATGATATGCGACACATCATTTCTTTTTGTATCTATACCTTTTACAGGTACTTGCTATTGGACACTCTGTATCTACTTACTACTGTGTAATTGTGTAAATAGTGATATATTTCACCATTTGCTACTCTATTTGGTACTCAATTTATACTGTTTGGTACTCTGTTTGTACTAGGTTCTTTCTATTGATAAGTCTTCTTTTGATTTTTCTATCGTTTTTGACATAATGTTGATACTCTTTTGTTGGAGACTCACTACTGGACACTCAAAGATTAATACTTGCTGGTAGATAATACACATTATTGGTACCTCTATGTTGTNNGAATAATTTCACCATGAATGAATTACCTATTTCTGACTATCTTTTGATAGAATCATTTTGTTGTTATTGAACCTTACTCTTTGAGTTTGTACTGTTTTATATCTAACTATTAAACATCTGTCTATTTTTGACAAACTGTGGATACTTTTGAGCACTTATAATTTGTTATTTTGTTGGTCATTAGGTTTGTACTATTGGTAACTAATGTTCTCATAGGCATCATTCTTTTTTAAAGATACCAGAGCCATAATGACTGAGCTATGTTAACAATTTAACTGGTACCTACTGAAATTATGATTCTACACCTTTTGCTGTATTTGAAAAGGGAAATGTGTCCTACATTAAGTGACCTTTATTGGCCAAGTGTCGTGGTGCATTTCAAGCACAACTTAAATATGTAATCATCCGTTCGTATTCCTCAGGGAACCAGCCAACAGCTAATGGGGATGCAGGAGGAGATGAGAACAATGAGCAGACAGTAGAAGGTATGGTTACCATAGTAACAAACACCTCCCCCTATTCCCTAGCATCCACAAGTAATGGTTAATTCATCTTTTAATGTATCCTTGTATTCAGGTCATATCTGATGAAAGACTAAATGAACATGACGTTTAAACTGTGCTGCCTTCCCCTAAGATCTGATCATCTGTATATGATACTGTGGCATAAAAAGGCACTGTGCAGTCCAGTGGTAGTTCATACTGTCTCAGGTAAAAGCTTTAAAAAAATATGACTTGCTTTCATCGCTTTACGAAAGTTACAAAAGCTGTGGTTCTCATGTCCCGTCCCATTATTCTGTTAGTGTAGTTACCGCAGCAATCACTGCAGCTGATGTAAAGTTTTCAAGTCTGTAGCTGAGATAAGGAATGGAGTATATTTAAAATATTAGAAGAAAAATTTTTCGTGCATGGTTCACCAAGAGTATTCAGGGAACACTCTAATTGTTATCCATCTTCACTAAATTTACATCTGTGTCAATGGCCCCCAAAATGGCTTATAAAATCTCCCTGTCTTTTTACAGTTCCCTTAAAAGGTGGTGTCTAGCCTGGATTATGGCATGCAAAAAATGAAAGTCTCTGTTGTTCCATTTCGTACTTTCTGAAAATTCACAATGTTGCATGATTTTTAGCTGTTTTTTTTTCTTTGACATTTTTATTATGTTTCACTAGCATTGATATTTTCAACCAAATTTTAAAGCAATATGATCCTACCTCTTTAAAGAGAGAGAGTCTTGTTTTTTTTCTGTGACATGTCTGTCATCCTCTTGGCAATGTTCATATCATCCCCTTTTCTAACAAGTCTTTGTCTAAAGTTTCATTTTACTTGCTATTAGTACATGATTGCATTGGGCCAAGCTTTAGTCTGAAACCAAACTGTTGGATTGTGATGTTAGAATAGGTCAAAGATAGTCTGGCTTTGACAACTAGGTTGAAACGCCACTTCAGTTAGAGTATAAGGCAGTAGGTCAAACGTATTAAACAGAGGATGTTGCTGTGGTGTTAGCACATAAGGCTCAAATGAGGATAGGTCATTGTGACAGACATTTTACATTAACTATTTGCAATTTCTCTTACCAAATCAGGTATAGGCCTATCTCTTTAACAGATTTGTGGTTAAAAACTGATCTGCTAATGACAAGCTCTGTCAGAAAGTGCCTCAGTGGAGAGAATGGTTGACGTCCCATAAATAATATTCACGAGTGTGTTTCAAGTCTCCCCTGAGTTTCAGTGAGGATTGTCGTTTGGTCCTCAATGTTTATGTAAACTCTGCAGGTAAACATCGATGACATGCAACCAACAACATTCCTTCTGCACAGCCAGGAGGGGTATGAAACATACTCTACTCATGAATATTATCTATGGGATATCAGCCAAAAAAAAAGAAAAAAGGAAAAAACCTGTTTTTTTCCTATTGAGGCACTTTCTGAGAGAGTTTGTCATTGTCAGATCATTTTTTCACTACAAATCTGTAAAAGAGATAGCTTACACTTGATCTGGAGAAAGAAAAGAGCAAAAAGTTATGTTAAGTGTTTGTCACAACTTACCTATCCTTCTTTAAATACTTCAAACGCTTTATGACTTGACTGTGATCCAAGTCTCTTCAGCATTTATCAGGGTTAACTATGTTAGTTAATAATGTTCTTGAGCAGTTCTCAGTGCTAGATGATGTCAGCTGCAGTGGTAAGCATAAAGCCAAAACTCTCATCAGTGGCTGCTAGTCAGATTTAACCGTCCAAAGGTGTCAGGATGCTATCAATGTGCAGATGAGTGTAAACTGTCAAAGATCGTGTACATGGCTGTCTGTCTTCCCTTCCTGTCCCACTTTTTTTTTGGAGGGGAGGGGTAATTGTAGGAATACAATTTGTGTTTGAGATAATATTACATTACTAAACTACATCTGTTTGTAATTTGACCCATAAACTGTAGACAGGTTAAACCTACTTAGGCAGTATTCTACCAGAACTACAACATTTGTGTTCCACCGTAGCCTTTTGACTTGACGTAATCCTGCTTTTCGGAGTGTTATGCATGATAAGTGCTATTATTATCAGGCATTCACAGCATTTTGTAATAACTTTGTTCATCAAATTACAAAATATTCGCTGTACACATTTTCTAGTCTACATTTTTCTAACATCAGTGGTCACTGGGCAGTAAATGTGCAGAGCCATTTGACTCAAGGAGAAATCCTATTAGTCTATATGGAATTGGATTGAACCAATACCTATCTAAATGTTCATGTGGAAGTTACAGCTGATTATGTAAACATATTAGGCGTGTTATGGCATCAAGAAAACTATCTACACGGCGCCCACTTTGTTTGGGAGAATTCATTTAACGTAGCATTTCACGTCGTGAGAGATTAAATTAGTTATCTTAAATGAGGAACCAAGATGAAATCCTAAATGTATGTGAATTTGTCAAACATTTTGAGGAACCTCCTTGTCCATAATGTCGCTCTGCATTACCTCTCAAAGAATCTCACTTCCTGTTTTTTTTCGTTTAGTCTTATAAAATGAATCAGTTTCTGCACTATGCCACCTCAATGGAATTATGTCACAGTCTATGGCCGTCTCTGTGTTCTTCACTTTTTCACGGACTCTGTGTGTGTGAATCATGTCTCTTTGTGTTTGTTGTTCGTCGGTTTGTCAGTTGTGCCTGTAAGACTTTGTGTCGCCATAGCGATCTTTGAAAACCCATAAATCGTCTCTGAAAAGTTGTGAGGTAAACCTCTTCGACGAGTAGATTTGCGTAAGCATCGCTTTCAGAAATGCCGTGAATGATCTGGATTCTCCTTAGAATACCCAAGTCACTGCAAACGATAAAAATTTATCATCAGGTCTGGATAGGAGATGATGGAAAGTGCGTAAATGTTAAAAGTCTTTTGTAGGCATGGTATGGTTCTATTTGAAGAATTTTACGGTCTTGTTGAGAGTGCCCAAAGAAAAAGTAGTAAGTTTGACAGTACATGTAAAAGAGGATTATAAAACCATTTTGAAACCATCATCGTCTTCCTTTTGGTCATCAAGGTAGCTATAACGATAAGAAAACAGCAACGTGAGGGCAGCATGCAATACAGTTGGTCTCAGTTCGTGTAGTGTTTTTGAGTGGCTGTAATATTCTCCAAGTCTAGTCTTTCATATCTATCATTCAATGTCTACCAGCAATTTTGTAACATTGTTGTCGCATGGCTCATTTTCAAATTGCAAGTAGCAACGGCAAACATCTTTCATAAAAGATATGGCTAACAGTGGGTTGAAAATTTGAATAACTGATTGATTGATTGATCGATCTGATATAAATCTGATACCACCTCAGAATGACATCGGCTAATATCGTATGCATATATCATTTTAATACATCTATGTATGTACATTGGTCTAAATCTCAGTGATGGGAAAATACAACTTTCTTCTGTTTCACTTTCTTTCCGTTTTTCCAACAAACGCCCCTAATTTGCATGATAATAGTGTTGTGGAGTATTAACCATAACAGCGTTTGTTAATACCACCCCCCTCTGTGGATGCCACATACTAGCAGCTTGTTTACTTTATTATTTTTTTTGTGTATTTTTTTTTTTTTTATTAAATCTCATTTTGACACAAATTCCCCTCCGCCTGTCCAGTCACATTGCAATTTGAAAGCATTG
>VJOZ01019624.1:0-15746 GCA_009801055.1 Stichopus horrens | reverse complement strand
TAGTCTCAGAGTCAATGAGCCTACTAGAGTCGTTCCAAGTCTTTGGTCATGTCAGTATCAGATTCGTTTTTCTGTGTCAGAGTTGTTATATCTATCATATTTTGGATCAGAGTCATTTTTTTCCTGTCACAGTGTTTATCCTTGTGTGAGTGTCGTTAGCAGTCTTAGAGTCGTTTGACTTATCACATCCGTTTCCAGTATTTGTCTGTGACAGTTACGTAGTCATTTTCTGTATTAGAGTCATTCTCAGGGCATCTAGTTCGGCGTAAATTGCGGAGATATCCTTTTGGACAACTTCTGTTGGATTTAAGCTCATCTCACCCCAGGGAAAAGAACTAGTAGGAAAAAGTATCTACGAAGGCACAATGCCATATTCATTTTTAAAATAGTTAATTTTCAGACGAAGTTTTATGACACCCTTGACAAAAGCAAGAGAGAATAGCTAAATAAGTTTCTCTATGATGTTCACGGAATTACTCTTCTTATGCAGTGTTGCCCTGCCCCTCCTAGCGATGGGGAGAACAGCCAACTTTCAGTTAATGTTTACCGCCGACAGTTTACAGTTGACCAGAAGTTACAATAAACGAATCGATCAAATTGCGCAATGTCATTCTTTCAAGTCTTTCAAGTTCTTTCAGGCCCGTCTTTGCAACAGTCTCAGGAATGCCGTTGAAAAAAAAAAAACTTCTACTTGAAGTCATCTGTTCTGACAGAATATTTTTCCTTTTTTTTACAGTCGAGCCTAATTGAGATGTTCATTGACGAGCTCAGGAGATACAATCCCCTCCAGTAATATCGCAATACTTAAAATGTGTATTCCACTTTCATTTCAGGACTGGATTCAAGGCTGTTTTAGGCAAAATAGCGTCTAAAATGACAATTGTCGCAATCCTCTCTAGGTAGGACACGACCAATAAATCAGCAGTCAAAAGTATGAGAGCATGAAAGGTGAACTTGACACACCAGAATGATGTTCTCATTCAGTTTTAAACATAACTTTGCGTAACTTTAGTCTTTAGTCTAGGGTTGTATGAGGAGCAATGGGACCCTCTTCGTGTGAGAACTAGTGGGACCCTGGGTGATGACTAGTGGGGCCCCCTTTGGGTGCGGACTAGTGGAGTCAAGTGAGGTAAAGGCCTGGACGAAGAGAGAGAGAGAAATAGATGCGGATAAGAGGAATACAGAGCAAAGATATGGACTGCATCTTGTAGCCTAGAATAATGCCTACTCAGCTATGGTATATATGCTACAAAGGTGACTCTACACAAATAAAAAGAATGTTTCACAAACTCTCTTCTTTGTAAATGATTTTGGATGTACATTGTCAATTTGCTGGTATGTTTACAATGAAGAGACTCACCTTGGTTTGATCAAGAGCACAGATGTCAGTTTGATTAGATAGGTTTCGTGTTTACATTAACAACGTACGTTAATGTTTAAAATGTTGCCATAACTACAACATGCATATACACAACATCCATCACGGTAAAGTCATTATGTCTGCCATCTTTACGCATCATTGCAAACCTAGCAGATAAGTCACAATGTCAGAATCTTGGTTTTCGTAGACCTGTAGGAGATAACTACCATAACGACCAAATGATATCCAAAGATGCGATAGGTCTCTGCTTATAGCACCATACTATAGATATATGCCTACACTTGTCGTACTCCTGTTACAACAGAAATGCGATTTAGTAGCTGAGTATGTATAGAAACAGTAAGGATGCATACAATGAGGCATTGGATCCATTCTGTCGTAATGTAGAACGTAATGTAGATTTAATTAGTTGGATAATATATGATTACCAGATGTCTAAATTAACTTCAGTTATTACTATTGCAATATTAAATCAATTAGTCAATCAAATACGTAATCAATTAGTCAGTCAAACGCATTGTTTGTTAAGTAAAATATGGATGGGGGAAATGCATTATGGATAAATATGTATTCAACAAAAATGAAAAAAATATATAGCCAGCTGCTTGATACATGTGTTTTTCGTTTTCTGAACAATAATTACTGTTACTCCGTTGCTGGCATACGTTTTCTTCTAGGATTCCCCTGTTAATTCACAAGACCTGTAATGGAAAACCTGACGTCAATCGCCATGTTCTAGCTTAAGGAAGGGGCCACATTATTTTGTTGTTTGTTAAGGAAACTTTCATACATGGGAAAATAAAATCAGTAAACTGTAAATACATCGAAACTTGAAGATGAAAAACGGATTTTACCTGAAGAATTCGAACTCATTAAATTCCTTTTTTTTATAGTGTGGACGTTCTACCAACTGAGCTGTAAAGACATGATGGTGATTTCTCTTTTGAAGTAACTATGTATTCAGTTCACCCTGTCTGGGATGAGCATTTTTTTGGAACAATAATATTTCTCTGTTTTACAATGATGCAACCCTGATAAGAGATAAACAACTGTGTATTGATTATCATACTGTTTATGATGCACATTTACATCTTTGTATGTCAGCATGCTGATGTTCATGCATTGCTTGTGGTGATTGGAATACCAGCTGATTGCACAGATGTATGTCGCCATAGGCACATCTCGCGTGCTGCACACAGCACGAGTGACATAAAACGCTGCGGTAGCTTGTCTTCATTAATTAATAATCACCAAACAATGTTTCGCAAACATTGTATCTTGAAAACATTTGTTGAATATGCGTGCGCATGTATATCTGACAGTTGAACCACATCAAGTAACGTTTAAAAAATTGTGGAACGATTTCTCTGAAGGTTATTTTTTGGATTCCGATAACGCTTGTTATTTCAGAAGAAAGCGAACTAAAAGTTGCTTCCATTCCGTCGGGCAGATGTACCCCGTCGTTCGTTCAGCGGGATTAAATATCATCTCAGACGAAGCAATAAATTGGCTGTAACACCGCTGAACCATCAGCTGCAACTTTGGAATGCATCTCTATTTTGTTTATGAGATGCAAATATAACAACGGAACACATTACCTGGAATTTCAAGCTATTCAATTTTATGGCACTGAAGTTTATTATTTTGATGATTAATTCTAATAAAAGGAGAAAGGAAACAAATGATGTGTAGGCGTGATTGTTTGTGTGTGTGTGTATTTTCTACAAACATCATATCCATGAAACATGTCAATCTTCTCTTGCACGAACAGCACAGAATTAAAAGCATTGTTTCTTTGCTGTTAACGTCTCAGCTGCTATTGATAACTTGAATGTAGGATTCTTCTACTGGTACGTCTACTATTGATGATAAGATACGAATATACAAAAGTAGAGCCTTCTTGTGAGACAGACTGTACCTCCTCTTTCCTTAAAATAATGTTTTATATATTCCACTACATCTCTTCTGGGATTCAACCCTAGAATAATAAAATATTTTTGGATCTAATGCGGTAATATTACATATGTTACTATTCAACAAGTTCCTTTATAACCCATTCCACATTATTCATAATCGTGCAGATAAGTTCTCTCATAAGCTGTTGAGAGTCCTCACATGTACTGCTTTAGCTGCTGAAACAGAATACTCTCACAAAATAAAGGCATAACGCTGCTCACCGAAGCATCCTACAGCCATGGGGTCAAGAGTTGTTTAAGGAATCATTAAAGAAAAAAGATGCAAATTCAGTCACACACGCTTTGATCTTGCATACACGGAGTAGAGGCCTTTATGTGATTTCTCACATAGGCTAGTATATATATTTTTTTATTCTAGACTGCGTAAGTAGTGTGTACACAATAATTCAATCAACCTCTCTAGATCCAACAAGAAGTCTAGTTTTGGGTGGACATAAATGTTCACGCCACTAACACCACCATTTACTCCATCGAAGTCATTTATCCAACTATTGATGTTAAATGGTGTTTTCATGTTTTTGATTGAAAATAATTAGAAATGCCGTTGAAAGAACGTAATTCACAAATCATCAAGGATTAAATCAAATTAATATCCGGTATAGGAAAATAATGTTTTACATATCTTTCCGATATACGTGAGCATGTAAAGGATTGAGAGAATTAAAAGAATTACCATGTTCATGTTGTCAAAGCGTCATTGAACTGCATGCAGTTAACAACATTATCTCACTTCATTAGTCCTCGTACTAAATCCTAAGTGATAATGAGAATTGGTAGTTATAAAAAGACCTTGGGCACCTTCGGGAATTCAGGTAATAAATGAAAGGAGGTCTTTTGCTGTTTAAGCATTTTTTTACACAGTCTATTCATTAACATATTCATCAATAAGACTAACCGTCGGTTTATTATTTATTTTATTATTATTATTATTTTATATTGAGAGCAGCAACTCGACTCTGAAGGGAACCATCGCAGATTTGTTGGTGAATCAATTTATAAGAATTACAAATATGTTCATGCAAAAACAAAGATGATTTGATCTTCTTTGTTGACAGGGATTGTGCCATGTGCGTTATGATGTAACGTCCCATGTGTTGTTACTGAATGACTGTATGCAACAATAGAAAAAATTCTTGCGAAATACCAGAATTCAAAAGCAGAACGTCTTTGATATCGTGTCCACAAAAATAAAAAGAAAATAGATTAAAAATACTGCCTCAATGTATCTATGATCTGCAAAGGGTTGGTAAAGCTTCGCTGCTATGGCAAAAAAAAAAAACTTTGAACTGAGACAGTGGAGTGCATGCGCATTCGCAAAAGCTTGACGTGTCGGAGGGAAGGGAGATGTAGACTAAATTACAGCAAAATTGTACAAAACATTCTTTAATCCGTAGTAATCATAATTTTCTCTCATAGTCTAATCATATTCTCCCCTCCTTCGTCCCTCCACTTGCCTTATTTCACATTTTTATCCATCCCCTTCCATTAACTTGCCTTCCCTCTTTTCTTTGTCTGCTATCCTTGTTGTCACTTTCTAGCTCTAAATTCTGTAAACTATCTCTGCATCTTCCCTCGGTAGAGGTATCTTAAATTTGCTCTGAGAAGTTAAGTCACTTATAGTGAACTTAATACGGAATTACATTGTCATTTTTTCTTTCCTTGTTTAATTCTAGACTCTGAGTAATATTCACATGACAATAATAGATTCATGTTTTTACTGCAAAAATGTTGTAACTCAAGATTGGACTGTTGCCAATGGATGATGATTTTTCTTCTGAAACAATTTTCTCCTTGTCATCAGGTTAACTTCACTTTTGAACTTATTTTTACGTTACCTGTAATTCATATGCTGTTCATTCAATAATCACTATTCATCAACATCTGTTTGTATACTTGTCATGAAGAATTGGGAGGGGCTGAACTATCCTTTCAACTTTTTCAATCAAATCTTGCTCTGACCGGCAGTAAGGTAAACCAAGTTTGTAAAATGTGAAGGAATATTCCAAAGATGCCCAAGATTATACCCTCAAAGGAAACTGTTCCATATTGTCATCGCAATATTCAACACATTCAAGTTGACAAAACTTAAGCAAATCTTAGGGTATAATGCGAGTAGCAAAAAAGAAAGATTCCGCAGTTCATCTCAGGTAGGCAACCTTATGTGACAGAGTAAAGGTCTTTGTGTTTCTAAAGAGAAATTATATCAACTGGTATTCATCTCCAGTAGTTAGATTGCTGAGTTCATGCATAAAGGCTATGCTATTTATGATTCATAAAAGTTGGTAACGTAATAATGTCTTTTGTATTTCCAGACGACTCGTGGCGAAAGAATGATTACGTTATACTGACGCTTGGGGAAGGATGTCAAGGATCGCAAAGACGGTAATGGGGAATCAAGAAACGATAGACGATCGTGAAACATGCTTTGTGACTGCCCCTCGATTATTTCTCAGATATTACAGTCTTGAAAAGGGTCATTCTGAAGTTTGCTTGTCACTCAAATGGATTGTAATCTGTTCAAGGGCATAAATGATGGCCGCTGTCTATGTGAATGCAATACTGTCATATTTTACAATGTTCTCGGCCATTGTGTTTTCATCTCGGGCATATTATAAAGTAGAATATTGCGCCGGAGTGTGTACTTGTGATGACGTATTTCTGAGGATAAATTGTTCGGATATTATGATAGACGTCTTGCCCTCTGGTTTACCTCGAGATTACCATTCGCTCTCAGTACGGAATAGCTATTTTCCAACTCTGACTCCAGAAAACTTCAACGTGTCCACTCTCGAAAACCTTCGTGAACTTTCTCTTGCTAACAGCACTCTAGAGGTAGTTCAGAATGGAACACTCAGTAAACTAACTAAATTAGTTTCCTTGGATTTGAGAGACAACCTCCTTTACGAATTGCCTTATGGAATAAGTTTGATGACAAAGTTGCAGATTTTAGATATGACAGGTAATTTTGTGCACGGAATTTCATCTCATACATTCATCAGACACTACCATCTGAGGAACCTATTTCTGGACGAAAATTTGTTAAACTTGTCCCAAATAGATAGAGGAAGTTTTTCGTCATTGTTTCGGCTTCGAAAGTTGACCATAAGTAGAAGAACCGACATTAATTATGATCAATATTATAGTTCTTTGCTTCAAAATTCTTACAACAGTTCCCCCCTTGGCAGCTTATCTGATTTTTTCATGGATGGCGATCAGGAAGGATGTGTAGATGTGGCGTCCTGGTTCGACCAACCAAGGCAGAACCTTTGCCTGGTGCAGCTAGTATTACGTAACAATGCTATAAATTGTTTCAAAGGTTCCTCGTTCAATGGATGGTTTTCGAAATTACAGATTCTCGACCTGAGCTTAAATCAACTCGAATCGTTACCTTTGGATATATTTGCTCATCTGATTGCCTTGGAGAAATTATATTTAAGTTACAATATTTTGAGATACATTCCGGAACACATATTTCTCAATAACTTCAATTTGAGAATTTTACATCTACAACAAAATGAACTTTTGTATTTATCACCCGAGACGCTACTACCGCTATCAAATATTCTAGTTGAGTTAGACTTGTCTAGGAACGCCCTCCAGTCTTGGAATGCAACCTCCCTGGATAACTTTACTGTCCTTCAGAATCTAAACCTCCAAGGAAACGAAATTAGCGACCAGGAACATCCTTTAGATTTCACAAACATTCCACAACTAATGTTTTTGAGGCTAAGCTACAATAGACTGCAGTATTTTCCCCAAATCAAAGGGTTACGATATTTAGTCAAAATCGCATTAACGAGCAATCATATCAGAAAATTTCCAAGAAATGCCTTTCAAGGATGTGAACGACTGGAAAAGGTCCGCATTCCTAGAAATCAATTACGTATAATACCCAAACACGTCATCGCTCAGGCAGAGAGGTTACAAAGACTTCAAATTAAAAGCAACCCTCTTCAATGCGATTGTCACATAAAGTGGATGACGGATGCACTGCATTCCAACAGTAGGTTTATTTTCCTACAAGAAACCATATTCGAAGCAGTTTGCGACTCTCCTAAGTTATTTTTCAATAAGTCTCTCTTGCTGGTCTTGGAGGAGTCTGAAACAGACTTAATTTGTAACGAATACCCCGACCAGCACCACATCACCTGGTTGATTACCGTTTGGATATCTCTTTTGATGTGTGCGGTTGCCTTTAAACTGTACAAAATATTTCCTGGATCTCGCAGAAACTTTCACGTGTGCAGGAAAAGAAAGAGAGTCTTAGAGGGGGACGAAATGTTGGTAGAAATTATTAAAAGCAATCGGAAACATGGCCAAAACTATGAACTAGTCCGAGAAGATGAATCAGAGCCGGTCAAACTACCACCGCAACAGGCTGCACAGGATGCATTTGAACCAAAACTACTCCTGACACCCTCGAATATGGAAAAAGTCAACTGGTATACCATGCCAGAAACACCAGTTTGAAACAGAGGTGACGATACGCCACGAAGCAACATACGCAATGTCAAGTGCAAAGAGACGAAATAAGGGATTTATTTTCACAATACCTTCTATGATATTTCCGACAATTGTCGGAAAGAACGCCAGTTAATGAATATAACGTAGGACAAATGCAATAATTTTATGAGTTGACAGATTAAATGTTTCATTCAACGAGGTGAGACCGAATGAATAGAATACTCAAAATTTCAACGAATGTCACCAATAGGTTCTCTATTGCACCAATGGGATACATGAAGTATTTGTTGTATGTAACCCCCTTCATGTAAACAAATATATTGAGTGGTCGCACACTTGGACGTACCACAATGAAATGACCACTGACTCATTGTCTTAGAGAAGTGCTAACACACGAACATGACAATCATAATGGTAGTGCCTAACCAAGCATGGTATGTGACCACCAATCCTCCAATTACACATTGAGGAATTAATGAGGTGTTACACACTATTTAATTTCTCTCTACTCTGTAAAATGGCGAAAATATGTATGCCTTGAAGTAGTTGGGGTTTATCTGTATTCGATGGTCATCTGCAAGAGGCTCTAATTATTTGCAGCCTGTTTTTCTAAGACCTAGGATCGCGTTTATACGACTATTTTTTTCTTTACACATTCTCGTAAAAAATCAAGAAATCATACAATAATCAAGCAATTATCTTCCAAGTTGATATATGTTTTGGTAATTCTTCAGAAGTGTAAATTCAATAAAAGGGAATTGGGATTACAGCATTTTTTCCCCGCAAAGTGACATGTGGTCTAAAAGATTCAAGCCATTCGTAAGATTTGTTGGTTTTGAAAGAAGTTACTCACTTTAGCGAATTGCACTTATCAGTTATAATAATACCTCTCTTGAACATTTCACGGTAGACGTATTCCGCGAAATTACTATGACGCCATGGCAGAAAGAAGCAGGTTGATCATTGTATTCTACATGCATACCCAGATACAATATGTCGCTTCACAAATCTCAGTTGGTCATTATCCCCTCATATATTAGTGCCTTTCCTGTAGGTTAGTATCAATGATTCTCGTCTGGGACCACCAATTAGATGTTATATCATACAGCTACGGGCAGTATAAATCTTTGGGAAAAGTCTCATGGGTAAACAGTTAATTTTCCAGGTGTCGTTGCTTGTCGAGTTTCAAATCAAGTTACTAGGCGAGGCTCACGATATGAAGTGATTGGTAGATCTGGAAGATACACATTTCTGATGAGGGTTGTATTTTCTTTATCTCGAAATCGTTGAAAGAAAGTGGGAAGATCTGTAATTCGTGCACACGTTTTGGGTGTTTAATAGTGTTACCTTATTGATCAGGAAAAGGTTGTTAAATACTTTATAAATCTGTAGTCTTGAGGTAAATTGAGACTTGCAGTTCAAATGACGGCCGCCTATGACTGAAGCAGAAAACTCGATGTTAAAGAATCCTTACATGTAGATGACAAACCTGTGTGATTTATTCACATGTACATGCAGTGCAAGTAGATGGTGTAAAATTGTGCATATATATATATATATAGTTTCATCTCATCACAAATTCGGCCACAATAATACCACTGCCTGTCAAATTTCGGTAAATTTCTTCAGCAATGTCATGTGTAACGAAAAAGTATTAAATTTATGGTGGTATGCTTACCATAATATCCCGGAAATAGAGGCCGTAAGGGATATTCCAATAGCGTATATAGACTCGTGCCCCATGACCGCAAGAACCTTCAGTGTGTGTGTGTGTGCGTGTCTGTGTGTGTGTGTGTTGTGTTTTTTTTTTTTGTTTTGGTGATGATTTACATTGTTTTACTCCTAACAAACGCGTTTTAGTTGAAAGTTCCCGCTTTTGATATGTTAAATAAAATTATTGTTTACAATGTAATATTGGCTAAATCCATTGCTTTCGCAAATGAGGACGTGTTCTCTCCACAGATTCAACTGGTATTCTCATTCTCAAACTCATCAATTAGAAAGATCTTGAAGTGAAAACGAGTGATGTATTTGTGAGGTTACATAGCTAATTGTTTCACTAGTCATATACATCATGTCAGAGAGCCCCATTAATCCCATTGCCATTACGATTGTCTGACGTACGGATTTTGTCAAGGGTATTGCTTGTTGCAATTGGAGGGAAATTCAACACCACAAGTGACATGTCCTTTCCTTGCTACATGACAAAAAAATGAAACACATTTTCAACAGTCATTCAGGGATGACTGCCCTCAATATAAACTTATTTTGATGAATTCTACACAATGGAATAAAAAAAAATCGAACGTCAAGCCTTTTGATCCATCAGACACAGATCTCAAGTATCATTTTATCAAACACATGAAAAACGAGTCCGCATTTTGGTATACGTTTAGTACAATATTGGTTCACAGACGAAGTAACTATTACTGGCACCTAATTGACTGAAATGTATTTGACCTTTAAAGGTGCTTTAGAAGCCAGTGGCCTCGAAGACAAGGCGGTGGAACTAACGAGAAGTTTCTCACATGAATAAGTGTTATTCTTACTTTAGGAACATTCGGTTAAATCATTGGATCATTCATGTGAATTACATTTGATGACCTATTAACTGATGAATTAACACACACTTGAATTAATTAGTTAATTTTGATTCAGGTCTTGTGAATATTACATTTAAATCAGAGAAACCACTCTAAGGTAATACCCCCCCCAACAATCTAGGAAATGCTTTGCCCTAATTTCGTTTTACATGAATAAACTTTTTTCACAATGCTGATACTGACAACACATGTGATAAAAAGTGGAACATGAAAGCACAGACAAGTAAGTATTATCCCAATTGAATGAATAGGCGGGTGGTGTCTTGTGGACCTGTTGCACCAATAGTCATTGGATTTGCTCAGTATACAAAGTAGCACCATGAAAATCGTCATAATCGCGATACGCTTGCAAAACAAATTCGATTGCAGGTGCATACAGTTCTTACTTTTTTACATCATTTGTAAATTTACCCCTGATTTTTATCGTGGTTTGTAACCTTTTATTCTTAAACCATATTAGATACATAGATGCCTATGTGTTATTGGTACATATATTTTCATCCTTGTATTTAATACATATGTTTTGTGTTAATATTACTCAAAGTATAATAATATTGTCTTTGTATACCGACATACAGTATATTTTGTATGGCGAAAATGTANNAAAATGTAACATTAATAATACCATAGATTATAAATAAGTTATAGGCAATATTCAAATTGGTCTTTCGTACATGCTTCATTTTGTATTATATAACAGTTTTATTGTAATGATGATATATCTATCCACATATATATATTACTCTTCTACCCCACGAAGTTATGTCAACTTTAAATACAAAAAGAGAGTTACAATGTGAGTTGCACGTTATGATATGCAAACAAAATGGAATAAAACATCAATAGAGAAATCAAATAACATTAAAATATAAAAGCGAATAATTACGTTAATTGCATATCAGTCTTTCATCTGTTTTTTTTTTTTTCATTACACGCTTATGATGATGCTGGAAAATTCGGAGACATTTCTAAAGCAGGATGTAAGCTAATTACTATAAAGCAGGAAACATTACATGAGAAAAGAACTATATAAGCAGGATTGACCACAACCCCCATACACGAGTAACACAAAATAAACTGGAAACTACGCTGTCGCTATATGTAACATTAAATTGTTAGGTGTTCTAATTCCACCGTCTGCCAGCTGAAGTTAATCTTATGTAATCTCATGTAGAGAACCGAGTCCCGATCTGCTATGCAGACAGTGTGAACCATATTATTACTCATGTCTCAGAGCAACAGAACTTCTGAGGACATTCTGGATAACCAGCTGAAATAGAGGACTGACACAATAATTATACCCTCCCCCACCCTTTCTGTTGAACGGCGAAGATGTGGTTGTCATGGCAACTACTGCTTTCATCTATATCTATCAAAACGATTACACCGAAGTGAATATCGTATCGTGAAGATACATATATTCCCCTCTATATAGCTACATCTACCAATTGATAAGATAATGCAGATAGATTGACCGCAGATGTCAAGCTAAAATGCTCCGAGCTCAATTATTTGTCACAGTAGGTGTCTCTCAACGTTTTCTTTCGAATTACCATAACTTTCATCTGCTAATATACAGGTCCAATGTAGAAGTAAAGTTGCTAAATGAGATTTGAACACCGCTAAGTATAACCTACACCTTGCCCATATACATGTGGGTAAGTATACATGTATGTGAGCCAAACTAGCTTAGGGATTAATAGTCTTTATATGACTGAAAGCAAGTTCATCTGCTCTAAAAACTAAGGAACATATCATGCGCTACCCAAGAAATAACCTAGATAATGAGCGTTTCAAAAATGCCCCTGCGGCACAACGTTTACGAGATCTTTACTATACCAGCAATGACTTTGTCTAGCCTACCTGACTCTGCAATTAAAAGACGTATCATTTGATAGCCTTGTAATTCAGACGTAAAGTGCGATGATCAGTCCACGGAGTCTATCACTTGTCAAAGATGTCCCCATTTTTATAAATATTTCTTTGGTGAAAAATAGTTCCTAAGGCTGTAAAGTGTGAGGCGTGACGTCATTTTTCAAAAAGTGTTTGGAACCCAGCTTTTTAGATGTACTCTCATGCTACATTTGTACAAACTTTGGAAAGTTAATTCGCTGCTGTCTGATTCAACTTTGCCTCCATTTAAAGTGAAAGGCGAGGATGTCCAGTCAAGACTGAGACACTACTCCTTACGATTGTTCCAGATGGCATGTGTAGACAAGCGACGCCAAAGGTTGTGGTTCCATCAACTAAGGACAAGTGCCTCTTAGAACTCTTAGAATTGCTTTCATTGTTTTATATTTAATTCAGACCTTGAAAGCCACCATACAAGTGTGAACTAAGTCCTTGACTTCGGTCGGATGACTACGGTACCTACTGAATACTTTAGATCAAATTTAGCATCCGCTTCTTACACTGTCAGATCACATGGAATATTAGTCTTGGGTGAATAATTCAACTTACCAAGACCATTGATCGAACTTCGAATCCCCCGGTTGCTAAACTTCCTTGCCATATAACCACATTTATCCACTCGCCACAGCACCAGTTTTTGTTAATGTGTACAGCTCCTTGGATTTAGATGTATTTCCTTTGTGTTCCTTTTTGAAATGATGAGGAAGCATGCACTAAAAACAAATTCAACAATATTTTACTCTAGTCGCGCTCCGTGTAACCAAACTGCATGTGCAAGCAAAAGCAGCCTTGCAAAGTGCAAACTGGGGGGGAGGGGGATGAAAATATGCACGACAAGAATATCATCAGTCACATATATCAGTTACGTAATCCACTTAGTCCACATCAAAATAGCATATTCACAACAGGCTGTCACTTTTTAGTCCGATTTTTAAAACAAAATATTTTATATTGTGAGACAAAACGTATGACTACCTGTAATGATTAGACTTTTATGTGGGGATGCAGCAAGATCCCGGAAAACAACATATCAGGAAACTGACTGTTTTAATTATTTTTAAGATTATTTTAAGATGGTACGTATTCATCTTTGTGATGGAACGCTGTATAAGAACTTCGACTGCACCACCATAATCCAAACAAGGGCTTAGCGTACAGCGGCTTGTGGTCGTTGATGCAAACGTATTCTAAAGCCTAGATCGGAAAAGTAAAATCACATCTTTGTGAACATAACTGGTACAAATGATTGGGCAAAGAATGCAATATCGCATGCGTTACGTCTTTCTACATAATACCCCTTCCCTTTGTAGACTTGACTGATGATCAAAATAAAAGAGCAGTAATATGAGAAATCAGCTTTGTGATAATATGCTGCAGAGATTATACTTGGAAGCCGTTTTTAATCTTGTTTGTTTCAGTGATATATGTATGTCTTGCGTTTTTTCTAGATTCTCTACTCCTCAGTGGTGTGACTTGTCAGCGACCGTTGCTACACTTAACTTCATATTGACCATTCAGAAATAAAAATAAAAACATGAATAATGAATATGCATGAACCAACTTCATACATCTATATATGCTTCATTCGTCATCTTATCAAGTATGAAGTGAATAAGCGACTTAATGCTTCACTTCTTTGTTTCTTAATTAAAATACACCCACACACGGGTACATCCACGTACAGAAAACTGACACAACATATTTGTTTGCAAATGTAATGAGATCCCGGAGAACGAGTTAGTTCCTCTGCAACGTTACCATCCTGACATACAGTAACACTAATTAGCTTTGTTTAATACCCTGCTTCGAAAACTCAGTAAAGAAAAGTAAAATAATTAATTCAGAGACTTGAGAACTTGAGAACCTCAACGTGAGATTTCTTTCTTGAACACTAGAAGAAAATAGTATGATCCAATGTATTGATGACATGAATATGATACAGAAAATGAAACGTATCACAACCAAGGCAAATTCAATCACATAATTATTACACTTACAATTATAAAAAAAATCTGATAACTAAAGGAATCATCAGTTCTTTGGAAGGATCAAATATGAAAGGAGGCAAGTAATTTTACTCACAGTCATGCTGTAAGGTATACAAAGTACTGTTATTTTCTCAAGCAAACTTACTTTTGATATCTTCCGGAAATGAATCCCTTGACACATACTCCGCCAAAAGAGGTATATATCGAATTTACAGGCATCTTATGATCAAGATCTTCTACGTTTTGTTATCAAGGCTGTCAATAGTCACCAAAACTCATTTACAACTTGTAAATTCGTCGCCAGTCAGGCAAGGTATATTACATCCTTTAATTACCTATCACTCTCATATGACGTCACGGCCTGTTTCAAATGAACATTGGTTTCGTAACTTTCCTGGTAATCTGGCATTTTAAGAATTTCATTCCAATGTAGATGAAATGCTTTCAAATTAAGCAACGTGGATTAGTTGTCCATAACGTGTTAAGAAGGAAACAATTAAGACTTCGAATGAGAAAGGAGGGTGTATTTCATGTGACGGAGGAGTCTTGTTACATATTTCCTATCCTTTCCTTCCTGTGTCCCTCCTTCCCCGCTATTTTGTGATCATTGTTCGTAGAATTCTTAAAGCATGCTCCATGTCGATCACAGTCAAACTCATGGATGCAGAATTTCTACAAAGGAGTCGAATGGTGAGATTATTCTTTATAATTTGGCCTCAACATACCTAATATTTTAATTTTTAGAGAATACCTGAAATTGCAGCTGTATGTAGTTTTCCAATATTTGCGTATGTGTCCATGTTAAATCCCAGAGCACCGTAAAAGCAGACAATGAAATGACGTTGTGATTCATTGTCAATGTTCATTGAAAATAATAGTGATCAAACTATAAACGAATTTTGAAGTTCAAAACCTTTATCCTACTTGAGATAACATATCTACAGGGTTTCCAAACTACAACCTCTGCTGACCTCATGTGATGTTTCACCTCCTCAAATATGACACAGATCATCTACTCATCAAGAGGTAACAATGTTAACAGTTTGAGGGTCTATCAACATTTCATTGCTGATATATCTTCCTTACTAGGTATCCAACGTTAACCTCAGGTGACTTCAGACGACCTTTGACTCCATGAAAAACGATAGCGATCATCTACTCTCGATGGAAAAGTTATAAACCGAGTCCCAGCATCTTCTGATGGTCTTGTTCACCTACAGGTTACACTGTTCCCTTAGCCTAAGCACATGTTTATTCACCTAAGTTAGGCCTTGCCTGCTCAGCCTAAGGTAATTGAGTGATCAGGGTTAGTGGTAGCAGGGCAATCTAGTCAGTTACCGCTTGTCAAATATGCCTGTTCCACTTCCCTTATTCCCCCAAATGAATATCAGTGATCGGGTCTGTGGTAGCATCTATTATCTTC
>VJOZ01019619.1:0-14025 GCA_009801055.1 Stichopus horrens | reverse complement strand
ATGCATATTAATGATGCAAAACAACCGATGAGTTCAACATAATAACCGACATCATACCTATTCCCAAAGACCTTTCAATTTATATCTAACAATACAAAATGTTCACATAAAGCAGAATCCAACTTACCGATTGTATTTTGGTTAGGACTCGCCATGGATACACAAATTTGGAGGTTAAAAGATTCACCCTCATTGACACTGTACACAGCAGGATTAAACTCTAGAGCTGGTGAAAGGAAAGATAGGTATGACGATATAGTACATGTAGCATTCAAACAAATTCTCCATCATCTCGAAACACCGAGTATAAAAAGATGGAGACACACTAGTTGGCTATAAGTCATGCAGACATTTTCGATAAAGAAGTATGAACAAATGACCGATTGGTTAGATCCACAGCTGTTTCTCATTGACCAAAGAAAATCCTCTCTAACCTGTGTATGAAAACAGTTCTACAGAGTACAGACACATATGACACCCTTAAGAACTTCCCTGGCAAATGTAGCATAAACTTGTTACGAATTGTGGTCTCCTAATGACACCCTCGATCAACAGAAGGCATTTAAACGGCTTGTTTCCATGGTTACAGTCAAAGGCCTACTGATGATTTCTACACACTACTTTCCATGTACGTGAATGTATTCAAAGCCTCCAGGGAATCCACGTGTGTATGATTATAAACAACCAGCCTGATAAAAACTACCAGCGATTGTCCCCCAAAATCAGGTTCTTTAATAGTGACTAAACCGACAGTGGTCATGTACCTGATGGAGTAGAATACCCAAATGCAACTTTCTGTCCAACTGAACAGAATTTTCTTTTCTTCAACCAACTGAACTCAGAGAAAGATGTCTTTGTAAATAGAAGCAGTGTATGATTTTTCCTTCACATATTAAAGGCAACTTATGGTAAAATGAAGCTCACTCAGTGAATCGATAATCGTCAGAGTGACTGGTGGACCTATCATCAGATTGTTCGGAGATACCGCAGCAATCTCAATGACTAAAGTCTCTGATGCTTCGACCAAGTTGTCGGAAGTAGCTTCGATAGATCTAATGGTTGAACAGAGTTGCAACGGCACGGCAGTGGGGAAAAAAGTTACTGGGCTGTCGAGGGGGGAGAAATCATTTGCTGTGGTCGGAAACGTAAAGGTCGCTTGAAGGGCTACAAACAAGAAAAGAGAAACAAAGAAACATAATCAAAGTACATGCATACAAGAGTAGAAATTATTGAACAAAACTCATTCATGTGTAGAGTTGTATGTCCTGATAATTACTAACAGACATTAATGTACACCACAACCTCACCACTGGAAATGTCAACTTTGAAGTTTCATCAGTCAAACATCGACCCAGTAAAACCATGGAATAACGCAAATTTCACAAAAGGCTATTAACTGGTCAACAAACTTAACCAACCAAAGGAGGGAATTTCAAAAGGACAATACCACCAGAGGGGCTACGTGGCAAACCAAATACAAACATTTACTGATGGGCAGCCTATAAGCAAACAACACCAAAGGAATACTGAACTAGTGAACAACCATAAGCCACCCGCTAGTGGGGAGACATGTTAAATGTAGGCTCATTCATTTATTTACCACATCAGTTACGTGGTACACAAACTACTTCAAACAAAATGGGTGAGAAGGATTAAATTAATCCAAATCAAATTTTAAAAAAAAAACTAGCAAATGTCATGAAAATACTCTGCTATTGTAAATGACTTATGGAAAAAGAAAACCCTCTGCAATCGGCATATCTATGGCAGCCTGAAGAACAAAATGAGAGCAATTTTGAGTTTGCTAAGGTTTTTATATGAAAAACAAAATAACAGTTTTTCTGTCACATGGCATTCCATGTAACAGTGGCAAATTATTGCAAGTCATCTTTGCATTTCTTTGACAATGAGGCCCTTACGCATTTAACCTTCAAATTTGACACTTGAAAAAGTGTAGATTGCGTATATTGCTGATGTGCTTTAAGATGAAGTGGAAATCAAGGTCACATATCTAAAATCACTAAGTTTTGTTGAACTTGAAGCAGTCAAGATTATGAAGAAATATAAGCAATACCTCATGTGGTCGTGCCTAATGACATCACAAGTTCCCAGTTATGTAATGCATCCATTTTAAAACCAGAATGAGGAAATGCATTGTGGTTTTGATGATCCGATTATGAGCATTTTTTTCCGAGCCTGACATGAGAGCTTTAGGATGTGTCCCGAGCTACCTATGCTTTATATGAATTATGAGATCTGTGCAAGCTTCCTTCCTTGAGATCATGCCTATAGGGTTTCACAATTTGACCCCTGTTGACCTCAATTAATAACCTTTGACCTGCACTGAAAACTAAAAGGTTCTTTTACTCAAATAGATTTACAGACATACTGAATATGAAATCTGTCAAAAATGTCTTCTTGAAACATGTTAACAAGAATTTCATAATGTGACCTTGTTGACATAAAATGACCTTTACCCTCACCAAGGACAACAGAAGCCTTTTACACTTGTAAGATACACCTGTATATGAAACATGAGATATGTCCAAGCTTCTCTTCTTGAGGTATCATGTTGACAAGGTTTTCACAATTTGACCCCAGTTTGAAACCAAATACCTTTTGACCTCCACCACAAGCATCATGCTTCTTCTACTCAATGTAGTACAGCTACATACCAAATCTGAGATCTGCCCAAGCTTCCCTCCTTCAGATAATATGTTTACAAAGTTTTCACAATCTAACCGTGGTACACCCAGATGACATTTGACCTCCACCATAAACAATAGGCTTCTTCCTCCCAACATGGTAAGCCTACATACCAAGTGTAAAGACTATCCATCATTCCTATCTAGAGATATTATGTGCACAATGTTTTCAGTATTTGACCTCTGGTGACCCCACATGACCTCTGACCTCCACCAAAAACACAAGGTTTCTTCCTCCTAATAAGACAAACCTTCATACTAATTTTGAACACCATCCATCATTTTTACCAGGAGACATTGCATGCCCAAGGTTTTCAGTATTTGACCTCTGGTGACCCCACATGACCTTTGAACTCCATCAAAACAACAGTGTCCTTTCCCTCAACATGAAAAACTTACTAAGTTTGAAGAGTATCCATCATTCCTATCTGGCAATATCACATGCAAAGGCTTTCAGTATTTGACCTTTGGTAACCCCAGATGACCTTTGACCTCCACCAAAAACAACAACATTCTTCCTCTCAATAAAACAAGCCCACATACCAAATATGAAGAGTATCCATCCCTCCTATCTGGAGCTATTG
Organism: Stichopus horrens; assembly: GCA_009801055.1. Classification (NCBI taxonomy): domain Eukaryota; kingdom Metazoa; phylum Echinodermata; class Holothuroidea; order Aspidochirotida; family Stichopodidae; genus Stichopus; species Stichopus horrens. The sequence goes on along the minus strand of VJOZ01019619.1, from coordinate 10,736 downwards.
CATGCACAAGGCTTTCAGTATTTGACCTCACAAGTATGAAGAGCATCTAAAATTCCTACCTGGAGATATTGTCTGAACAAGCTGCATGTCACAAACACACACACACATGTACACATGCATCAGCCATTGCCACACTTAATTCACATTGATCTCAGTAAAAGGTATAAACGATAGAACCGTGTGAAAAGAAACTTTAACAGCGATAGTTCCTCACCGACTGTAACAGTTGGTGGTATCGTTCCATCAGAGCCGGGTTCCAGACAGACTTGAAAGTTAAATGAGGATCCTTCCATGACGCTCGTGACGCCACCAAAATTTAAGTTAACAGTGCCAGGTGTAACTAAGGAAATAAAAAAAGGCAACCAATGTTTGGTATTAATGTCAACCAACATTTAGTCTTCATTTAAATTTCCTGGAATGAAAATTAATAAGGGATAAAACATACCTATATTTATATATAGGTATATTTTATCCGTGATTTATTTTTGTTTCAAAATATACCTATAATTTACCTTGCAGAGACAAGATTGGTGCACCAGACAAGGTGTGTACTCTATGCTTAACTGCTGATCGATGTGAAAGTCTAACCAGCAATAACTCTTCCTGAAAGGCAGGGAGCCTAACGTTGCCGACTTTTATCCGGCACTACAATTATCAGCTTCGAAGGAAAGAACTAAATACCAAAAAATCACAACTTACAACACACAAATTTTGAGTATTATGTGATCCTAGAATTACAAAATACACTGAAATGATAACATACCCACAATTTGTGTAGGAGTGTGATTCCACTACAGGTCTATTCATACCAACAACACACACGCAATAGCCTAGACAGTCCTGGAAAAACACTCATAAGGGACAAATAAAAAACAAAGCATAAAACAAGGGGAAAGAAGAAAATAAATCAAAAATAAAATAAATGAATAAATAAATCACAAAATGGGGTAGATTTTATAAAGGTTAAACACATTTGCCAGATTCAAGAAAGTAAAACAGCACTCAAACTGGTTTTGGAGACAAACTCACAGCCGAGAAAGTCTACTTGTTCAGACATATGTAGAAAATTGTTTAAATATGGCTTGTACCTATAGCGACATCCACTATGGTTAAGGTAGAAATAGCAGCAGACGGTGTCCCTACTGAGGCACTGACAATAGTGATGGTGAAAATTTCATCTCCTTCCACCAGGGCATCAGTGGCAGCAGTCATGCTGACGGAACCACACATCTGGTTTGCAGGTATTGTCACTCCAATGCCACCGGTAACGTCGGTGGCGAAATCTGCCTGCACATTGGCAGTCGGATTAGACAGCAGGTTTATGTCCAGCACTGCGCAGAGTCGACAAAGAATGTGAAAAAAAAAACGTGAAAGAGTAGTTGTCTACTTGAATCACAACAGGTTGACACAAATCATAAAAGGCAATGCATGTATCCACTAAACTGTTCTCACATCTATACAAAAATGCAAAGTTCTGTGAAAACAAACATTTCTTCTGACTCAAATAAATACAGGTTTTTACTACGATAAAATGTCATTTTTTTTGCAGGTGTGGTAGCTAGATTTAGTGAGATGTATGACATCAAAGTACTTACCGACTTGATTCGCTACATTTACCAAGCGGTTGTTACAGACTTCCACATCAACAGAACTTCCTTCCAACACAGTGAGAGCAGTTGTTGATAGTGCGGTCACTGAGAAAGAAATGAAGCAAGGAGACTTTTGAGACAAACAAACCTTTGGAGTGATGGTAAACTGAAATTGATGGCATGGTTCACATGCATGTACATGTTAGACATTATTGTTTTTAGTTTTTACTCCCATTCCAGACATTTAAAAAGTGAATTTGCAGTCATGTGTTTAATCAGCAGAGTTTTTCCTTAAACGGGCATAATCAGACACCATTGACACATCAGTAACTCCCCTCTATAGCACAATTAACCTAGACTGTAATGTCAGTCAAAAGCACGGTCGCCATCCAGAGGTAGCCCAATTTATCTTAAATTCAACAATTACTGTATGATTAATCCAAAATTATAGAATTATTAATCCCCCAATCTACAGAATTATTAACCCACAACCACACTGTGATTACTCCCCAAATTTTTAGCATGATTATTCCTGGATTATGGCACGATTTATCACAAGTCGCATGCGTGATTCAACTGGGAGCGTTACCAGATTACGCAGGGGACCTGCCACTTCAGAATAAGATGTCTCTTCATTGATCAGTCTCTCAGCTTCTGAGGCTGCTTAATGACTTATGCCTGTGTTTGCATGCTGGCAGTGTAGCCAGTTTAACGAACATGTGCATGAAGGTATTAAAATAAAGAGTAAGATTCATCAGATCATCAACGAAAGAGATTATGTCAGATAGTTGCGTCAATGAGGCATCAGTTTTTTTGTTAAGGACCAGTTACTGACCGTGGGTCACTGTAGCAGGTGTCAAAGGTCGATGTTTTGTATCACACAAAAAAAACCCCTCAAAAACAAACCTAAAGGAGTGACGACAATGGTGACAGTAGCTGGGGAACCGAGGGCACCCACTGTGGCTGACGTCATGGAAATGGTAAAAGTCTCATCTGCGGGGTCTCCATCTGCCCTGGTTGGTACACTTATAGAACCACACAGAGTATTGGCTGGAATCACAATTACGGTGGGTAGTACACCGACAAGAAATAAATCCAGCTGTGAAACAGGGGGCTCAAAGTTGAACATCAAACCTATAGGTTAGAAAGAAAAATTTTATAAATAAAAGAAAGAAGTGTATGTTAACAAAAATACTGAACCATTGTGAAGAAATTATAACTGTTACCATGTTTCCAAGTAGACACAAAAGCAAAGCCAGTCATCTACTCTAAATAATATAGTATCCAAACCGAGATAACCATGGAAACCACATACATTTCAATTCCAAAAAGTGAAGAAAGGCATAGCATTAGGAGTATGTATGAATAGTCAGAGAACAAACTGAAATGTGCATATTAATGATGACTATGAAACAAAGCAACCAATGAGTTCAACATAAAAACCCATATCACCCCTATCCCCAAAAACCTTTAAATTTATATCTCACTATGCAAAATGTTCACGTAAAGCAGAATAGAACTTACCGATTGTATTTTGGTTGGGACTCGTAGTGGATCCACAAATTTGGAGGTTAAAAGATTCACCCTCATTGACACTGTACACAGCAGGATTAAACATTAGAGCTGGTGAATGGAAAGATAGCTAATACAATACAAATGTTTATAGTGCATGCAGTCTTTCAAACAAATTCTCAATCATCTTGAAACACTGAGTGTAAAAAATAGAGACACACATAGTTGGTTATAAGTCATGCAGACATTTTTCAATAAAGAAGTATTATGAACGAATGCTAAATCTATTAGATTAATAGTTAGTAATAATTCAGGGATTATAGGGCAGTCATTCTGCAACATTAAGCGACCCCATTAGTGTGGAGAAAGCTGGCTTATAAATTACAATTTCACATCAGGTGACTGCCAACCTCACAACTTTGCTCTTCAGTCCACAGCTGTTTTCTCATCAACCAAAGAATATCATCTCTAAGCTGTATATGAAAACAGTTCCACAAACATGAATGACACCTTTACCAAAATTCTTGGCAACTGTAGCATAAACTTGTTATGAATAGTGGTCTCTTAATAACACTTTCGTGCAACAGAAGACATTTCAATGGCTTGTTTCCATGGGTAATGACAGGGTTTTACCAATGATTTTTACATACTGTTTTTTCATACATAGATATGTACTCAGACCACCAGGGAGTCCACATGTGTACAATAATAAACAACCAGCCTAATAAAATATTACCAGTGATGGTTCTACAAGTCAGCTCTTAGTGAGTATTGAAGCAAACGGTTGACATGCCAATAAGTAAAAAGCCTGAAAGCAATATTCTACACAGAGGAATTTTTGTTTTTCTTTACCAACTTAAGCTAAAAAAAAAGTGTTTTTGTAGACAAACACAAACAGAAGAAAGGTGCATGACTTTTCATTCATGTATTGAGACAACTCAGAGTGAAAGAAAAGTTAAAAGCTTACTCAGTGAGTCGACAATCGTCAGCGTAACTGGTGGATCTATCATCAGATTGTTCGGAAATACAATGACTATGCCAACTGTAAACGTCTCTGTTCCTTCTATGACGTTGTCAGCGATAGCAGTGAAAACGTTTAAGTCTGAACACAGGTTATTCACAGTGGGTGAAAAAATTATTGGGGTGGGAATGGTGGAGATGTCACTTGCTGTGGCCATAGATGTAAATGCAGCTTGTAGGACTACAAACAAGAAAATGAGAGAGAGACAACAAACATAGATCAGTGTACATGCATACAATAGTAATCAGAATGCAAGAATGCATTGTGGTCTTGATACATAGACTAATTTAGACATTTACATTTAGACTAACAGACATGTCAGAAGAGTTTTACACTTGTAGCGCTACACAACAGCAAAGTTAAAATGGAAAGATTCTTGAAATGCACAAACTTTTCAAAGATTCACATCTTCATCATCAGGTCGTGAAAAATAATACACAACAGAGAAAGTGTGAGAAGTTGACAAAGTGAGTATATAAACAAATCAACATACATCAAAACACATTAAATAAGAAGGATGATCCATCATGATATAAATGGGACAGTTAAACTAGATTTGAAATTCTTCACGAAAGAGCTTCTTCAATTTTAATTTCGAAGTCTGAGCTCACGTTGGCAAGCATGTGAAAACTAGTGAGGCTACAGTTACTGTCACCCGTGCTTTTGCTAATGTGATCATCGAAGGTGAATGACACCCTGAGAATATATTTATCGGAATGAAGCAGAAATGTTTGACGGACATCTGCCCAAAGTTTCATTCAGGGATATTTGTTTCCTAATCAAGTTACAAATTTATGAAATTCAGAAGGGTGTTGCCATTTATCTAAGGTAAGTGTAAACCAACTTGAGAAAGTCGAATGATGATGTCACATAACCACTGATGGCAGAAATTTGAAAGCATTTTGTTTGTTCTCCTTATCTATTATTTTATATAAAGTCTCACACACTTCTACACATTTTGTGTTGAATTACTGAGGGTGTATCATGCAAGATGTCATTAATACTCTGATTTGAATCTCTGCATAACTGTTAAAAATATAATGACAATGAAATATAAAGGAAGACAATAGCTTTTCAATCACATGTGGTTCTGGTGATGTCAACACAATCTCACAGCTTCCTGATTAATTATTTACCAACATTCAAATTTCAGTACCTTCGAACAACATATTTCAATGAATTTGGTGATGGTGTTCACCAACATTGCCAAAAGTCCTAACTTCCCGTCTCCTTTAATGACACTGGCAGGTCTACTTGGGAGGTGTTCCTTTAATTCTGGCAATGAGTGTCTTTTAGTTTTACCAATTTAAGTTTGATTCTTATCACTGAAACCTTCAAATGAATAGAAATCATTGGCATTTAACAATGTGATCATTCCTGCATAAAGAGTTTTTAATGCATCTAAAAGCCAGCTTTGCTCATACAAATTAGAGAGTTTAATGCTCAGTCTTCTTTCATCAGCCAATTAACACTTAACTAGAGCATCATTAGTATGGGTTGTGGAATTCCAAACATTGGACATATATGGCAGAATGAAAACAAATACTTGCAACCTTTAGTAAGCAGCCTAAGCTATACCTGCCTCAGCTCTCATAAATGGTTCTTAAGAAATTACATAAGGTAAAGGAAAGTAATACATTAACTACTTTTAACAATTCAATTATGGACACTTAGGATTTGTTAGTCAAACTTCATGTCCGATGATTCAACTTGCAAAATGTTCTCAGAACACAAAACTATACAATACACCCATACAAGAGGGCAAGGATTACAATTTGATGCGGCAATTGTTCGTCACCGTGGCAACTGCAGGATATAGGGCTTCACAGTCATGATACAGGGCATCTCTTGCTTTATAGTCAACTTGAGTTTTACTTAACTTTTTCTTGTAATTAAACATACTACCTAAATAGTTGTAATCATGGACATTTCACATACAATGTTATCAAAGTTTGAAGCAGGAATGTTGCTTATTTTACTTTTGTTATTACCTCCATCAACTTTGAGATTCCTTTTCTCAGTATGACTTCAGTTCATCCAATACAAACTGCATGTAGATCACCATCAATTTCAAAAAGGAGTAGTATCATCATTAAACCACGTGAAAGAAAAACTTTAGCAGTGATAGTCTCTTACCGGCTGAAATACTTTGTGGAATACCACCTGAACCCGGCCGCAGACAGACTCGAAAGGCAAATGTAGATCCTTCAACGGCATTCACATTGTCAAATTCTAACACAACGGTGCCAGCTAAGGAAATAAGAAAGAAAAGCAACCAATGTCTGGTGTTAATGTCAACCAACATTTCTCAAATGAATATTCTGTCCAAAAGCTAACACCAGGAGTAAAAATAGATCACCCATAACCTTCCAAAGAGAGACAAGATTGGTACATCAGACAGACATGGTATTTAATATCTACTTAAACACTGATCAATGTCAAAGTCTACTTAAGCTGGATCTGTATTTGTCTCCTAAGACTGATTTTCAACCACCAAACACATACATTGTATCTCACTCATGCAGTTTTCAAGATGTGTTAAGTCAGTATTATTGCTGTGTACAAAGTCAAGCAAAGGCACTTAGAGAGAAACATTGTCATTGTGTCATACTGAGAATTACTTTGTACCTGAGATAAGTTACATCCAATGTATGGCTTCTATAACATTCTCAATGCAGCTATGTCCTGAGATTGCATTAACAATTTATCAACTGTATAAATAAGATGCCTGCTTTGTTGGTACACCCTGGAGCTGAGCAAAGGGTTGGGACTGTCACTTCTAGGGCCGAACTGATATGAAAATGTGCAATATGGTTCAGCGCATATACATAGCTAATGGTAGATGGGGGTTAATACTAATGAACAATGTCCTCTAAATAGACAGAAGTTTGAGAATCTTCTACATTGGACATTCAATTGTTTTCCTGTTTGCAAAACATTAAGTACATTAATGCCACACTTGACTCAATGTTCATTATGAAAGAAAATAACACTCATTAAGGTATCTTTAAAAGGTACATTTCTCTTGGAAACTGACCAGTCACAACTGTCCATAAAATACAATTTTGCTGATTTGACCTTTGATATTGACCTTTCATCTCTGACCTTCACTTTTGACAGTAGACGAAACTTCAGATCACAGAGTACTTGCTATTCAACAACTTTGATCTTAATCCACATTGAACTCTTTGGGGATTGCAGATGCAAACTTTCAAACATAAAATTTCAATTTTGACCTCTGCACCCTCACCTCAATACACAGAAATACATGATTTGTAGATAAAGTCATGCATACCAGTGATTTATCTGAGCATTCTGTTTCTATGGAGGCAGTTAATTGGGGATTTAAAAAATAGGGCTGAAATAAGCTTTTTGCTAAGTTGACCTTTGACCTCTGAATTTGAATTTTGATGGGAGCAGCACCTGCAGACCACCTGTCTACCAGCTTTGACCTTTAAATTATGTTGCAGTCTATGAGGGGTTGTGGACAGACACTTTTTAAAATAGAGCTTTCTTACACTCTGTCAAGATAGAAGCCCTGGGTCATGGCAGTGCTGATTTTGCCCTCACTCTGGATTAAGAATTGAAGATAACTTATTGGAGTCTGATTTCCATTTTATTTGGGGACCATATCAACCATTTCTTTCATCAAGGGGAAACTTTTCCTGATTGAAGTCTGTTCTCGGCTGATTTCATGTACTTCTACGATACACGCACATCCAAACATTTACAAGGTTTTGGCCTTTACATTTTGAAGTACTACTACCACCACAGAGCTCATGTGCAAGACCCTCCAAATTGTAATAATAAAATCTGTAGGAAAACAAGCTTATTGCATGATTTCATAACATGGTCCATTTTGACCGGGGACCCAATAACACTGTACACCCCAACAGCACCACTACCAATTCCCTGATGAGACCTAACCTTTATACTATAATGAAGAACCTGTAGAAAAAGATGCATTTTGCGTAATTTCATAAAATGGTCCATGCGGCTCATTCAAGACCATATACCCCTGACCGGACAATGTTGAACACCAAAAGGCAAAGCTACCCACAGCAGCAATCTGGCAAACCCTCCACATTGTAGCATACAATAAGTGGGGAAAACAAGCCCTTTGGTATGATTCAATAAGTTGTGGCCGATACAAACGGTCCATTCTGAGATTAGACTTACTACCACTGGACCCACCACCAGGTATCACAACCACAGTGCTAATGTGACACACCGTCCGGATTGTAATATAAAATATGAAGAAAAGAAATATTTCGCATGATTTTGGATGATTGAGAGAAGTGAATGAAGAAGTATGAACAAATGACTCATTGGTTAAATCTTCAGTCCACAGCTGTTTTCTCATCGACCAAAGAATTCTTCTCTAAGTTGTACAAGAAAACAGTTCTACAGAAATGAATGACACCTTGAAGAATTTCCTTGGCCATTGTAGCATAAATTTGTTATAAATAGGGGTCTCTTAATAACACTTTCGTGCAAAAGAAGACATTTCGATGGCTTGTTTCCATGGGTAATGACAGGATTTTACCAATGATTTTTACATGCTATTTTTCATATAAATGAATGTATTTAGACCACCAGGGAGTTCAAATGAGTCCGATGATAAGACAACCAGCCTGATAAAATATTACCAGTGCTAGTTCCCCATGTCAGCTCTTAGTGAGTACTGAAGCCAATGGTTGACATGTCATCAAGTAGAATGCCTGAATGCAATATTCTACACAAAGGAAGTTTTTTTTTCTTTACTAACTGAAGCTAAAAAGAAGTGTTTTTGTAGACAAACACAGACAGAAGAAAGGTGCATGACTTTTCATTCACGTATTGAGACAACTCAGAGTGAAATCAAAGCTTACCCTGTGTGTCGAGAATCGTCAGCATGACTGGTGGACCTATCATCAGATTGTTCGGAACTGCAGCGATGATACTAACTGTAAACGTTTCTGGATCTTCCACCAAGTTGTCAGAGATAGCGGTAAAAACGTTTAAGTCTGAACACAGGTTATTCACAGTGGGTGAAAAAATTATTGGGGTGGAAATTTCAGAGATATCATTTGCTGTGGCCGTAGATGTAAAGGCAGCTTGTAAGGCTACAAACAAGAAAATGAGAGAGAGACAACAAACATAGATCAGTGTACATGCATGCAAAGAGTAACCAGAATGCAAGAATGCATTGAGGTTCTGATACATAACATTTAGACTTATAAAAGTGTAAGAAGAGTTCTTGAAATGCACATCTTCATCATCAGGTGGTGAAATATAATAAAAACGAGAGAAAGTCTGAGCACTTAGCAATGAGGGTATACAAATATATCAACGTACATCAAAACACACTAAGAGGGATGATCCATCATGATACACTGGAATAGTCAAACTACGTCTTTATGTAAACAGCTTCTTTGGTTTTAATTTCAAATCTGAGCTCCCATCGGCAAGAATATGAAAATCAGCCAGGATAGGGTTACTTCTACACATTATAGGTAGAATTAATGAGGTGTATCATGTAGTTAAACATCAATAATCTAATTTGAATCTATGTATGACTGTTAAAAATATATTGGCAATGCAAAATAAAGAAAAACAAAATCAGCTTTTCAATCACATGCAGTTTGGTGATGTCATCACAATCTCAAAATGGCAGCTTCCTGATTAATTTTTTATGAACATTCAAATTTCAATACCTTGGAAAGTAAACAACATATTAAAATGAATTAGGTGAGGGTGTTCACCAACAATGTCAAAAGTCCTGACTTTTCCTTCTCCTTTAATGGCACTGGCAGATCTATTTGGGAGATGTTCCTCTAACTCTGGTAGCCAGTGCCTTTTACTTCCAGCAATGTACTTTTGATTCTTATCACAACAACCTTCAAATGAATAGAAACCATTGGCTTTCGGGGTCAGAGGGGTCACACCTTTCAATGTAAAATAGTGACTAAATTTGAAGGCATGGAAAATAACAATGCCCTTTTTATGGATGCTTTTAAAGTGGTTTGTCAAGACAACATCGTGACTCACAAATGATCTGGATAATCTCAGTTGAGGGAACATTAGTAAAAATTGAGACAATAATGACAACTCAGAAATATCAATCCGATCTTTGACAGCTTCACAAGCTTTGAAGGGGTTGGAATATGGGACAATTTCATGACAAATAAAACAGCTTAAATTTAACTGACAAGGTATGGAAATGTGAGATTTGTGTTTAGTACACATTTCTCTTTGCAATGATCCTAAGTTTAGACTTGCTTAGAATCAATGAATGGGGGTTTCGAGTGTCAGTTTATTTACTGCATGCATCATTTAACGTATGACAATCGTGATAATAGAAAAATTTAGAAAAGGAAAAGAATGCAATTTTACAGAAGTTACAAAATGAAAAGAAAAGACAACAAAAGAGAGGAAAGAAAAAGAAAACAAAGTTGAAAAAACCGCAAGGAAACAGGGCAACCAATTCAAAAGGAATAAATTGAATAAGTTGGAGAACTCATAACAAAAATTGTAAGTTGGTAAGATTTCGGGGAGTAGTACTTTTCCTCTTCTAATGAGTACATTAAGGTAGCCTAACATTTAAAAAAAAACCAACCAGAATGCAGAAATGC
>VJOZ01019618.1:0-13538 GCA_009801055.1 Stichopus horrens | reverse complement strand
TTTTTTTTTTTTTTTTACTAACTGATATTCTGCATGAACATCCTCGACATCATCGTTAACGTCAACTACACAGACATCTCTGCTGAAGACTGTGTGGAAGAGAAAATCCACAAATTTAAAGTCAAGTCGAAGTAGCGTGTAATACAAGCTCTCGTTGATGGCCAATAAATCGGTGATGCTTTAATGGTTTGCTGACATATCAAAAACAAAGGGACTGGATCAAAGACAGGCAAAATTTAAGTCAATGTGTCGCTTTGCAGTGAATTGACGACAAATCTCGATCCAGTGGGGGGATCTCCTTATTCCTGCGGATCATGTTTCGTAATCCATAACGAGTTCTAATTTAAGTAGTCCCTTGTTAAAATGTCTGGCATGTGATTATCAAAAGAACCTTACAGACAGTTTAGTGTAGTCTCTCTCCATTTATGGCAATGCTCTAACATTCCGTAAATATATCGACAAGTAAAAATCAGTGTTGTAACAAGTCAAGCCACTGACTTAATTGGGCTAATTTGAGCCACTAATTGGGCTTGAGCTGACTCAACTTGCGTTTTCTGGTGATTTGACTTAAGCTGGGAGTCCAAAATGACTCTTGTCACCACCGGAAATGACTAGACTTGCCTCAGACTCAGGCCTATAATGATTAGAGTCTGAACAGAGACTTGAGTCATAGAAACAGGCTGAGAGTCAAAGCTACAGACTCGAGTGGTATATAACTTGGTCCAAGCAAGCAAGGAAGATCAAAATACTTTATTAATTCCACTCTAAGTACAGTAACATGAGACATGCTCCCGTACAGACACTCAATGTCTGAAGTACTACAAAATACAATTTATACCAGTACCGCACTTAACTCCAAGCAGGTGTTGGTTTGTTCGGTTTTCCTTACGTACATCACAGATGCACTCAGCCTGTCCATGGGTAATGCACGTCTCTTGTGCAAACATATCAATGCGTAAAAACCAAAATTAAGTTCGAATGCAGCAGCTTTGACAAGAGGGTCAAATCATCAACAGACAACCAAAGGAGATAGGAGCCTTCAAAAATAATTAACTTGAACTTTGCTTCCTGTCAACTGACAAAAAAAAAATCACGTCACAATTTTAATTGTTTGAATATATTCTAATTACTCACTGTGTAGAATGCATGTTTACAGCTCATTTGGACCAAACACTGCAGGGAAAATATTTCTCACAACTACCCATCCACCACCTTTTCTATCTGTTGCGATCAATTACCCTCTCACTACGATCTTCTTTCTCCATCTCCTTGGATCTCGTTTCTTACAATTCCTTCATTCCATCTTCTTCATTGTGATTTATTCTATTTGCATTATTATCCATACTGATAGATGACCTCACACCTTCCTCTAACTTTCTTGTGAAGTGATATTCCCTTTTTGTTCTTATGTATTCAACATAACCTGTAAATTAAATACCTTATGCCATCCATATGGTATACAGATATATGTATATATGATTACTTATATATAATGATATTCATGTACAGTTTCTGCTTCATTCTTTGACTGGTCAACAGTATCTTTGATGACAAGTTTCATCCATTGCCCTCAACTTTACTAGATTTGTTTCACTTTATTTTCTTTTTCACCAGTCGCATTTGCAGATGCAGGAGAATGAATTTGAGCCGCATTAATTGAAACTGAATTTGTACTGACATTAACAATTACTGACACTAGTAATGCTGTATTTCACAGATTGAAAACAGCAGTTTACAGAGATAATTAAAAGTGGGGTCTTGACTTATAGATATTTCAAAGTGGAGTCTTGACTTGGGTGAGAAAAACTTATACAGGTAACTAGGATCTTGACTTGGATCAGAGAAAATTAAAAGTGGGATCTTGACTTGAGTCGAATTAGAACCACTTTCATGATGTCCGAATCAGATCTTCTGTCAGTTTTCACTGTCTCAGCATCCGCTGGTGTGGACAGTAATTTAAACAGCATATATCCTACGTGACACATGCATCTGTAGTTTTCCTGAAGGGTGGAACTACCTCCATTCCATTGATATCGATCGCTTACCGACATTGTGGCGTTGACTTCTGCGCCGCTCTTGAGCAACATCTCAGCTACCTTTTCACCCTCCTTGATCCTTGCGGCGATGTGGAGGGGGGCCTCCTGGGCCTAAGAGACAAAAAAAATTATCTCAAAAGAATGTGACATACATAAAAAACTGCTTTTCATTTGCATATGAGTGCTTAAACACTGTAGGTCAAATTCATTGATCACCAATGAGAATTGGTTTTCTATCGACGGACATCTCTGGGACACATGCAGCTCTATTGACGAGGTCTTTGGAAATGTTACGTGTACAAAGAAAGCAAAAGGTGAACAAATCCAATTGACAATCAGGGGACTTGATACTTGGGTCATTAGCATCTTCATCACATTTTCCAGTCCACTGTTGAAATTTACATTGTATAGAGAACAGTGGATGTGTCCATCAGCAGATGATAGTAACCCAAGAGACCACAGCTTCCTGTTCAGTGATACCTTTGTATGTATGCAACATGTCATAGTAACTAAATTGTTTTTGTCAAGTGCTGGTCCTGTGAGGCACTGTATAATCAAGTTCTGTAGCTCTGCAGAAAGTTTGGTTTATTCACAAAGCACATGTGCTTATGCTCCAATTTTGACTTTCTGGTATCCCTTTCAAGGAGAAGTACTAAAAGGCAAATTTTTGTTGATTATATTGCGCTATTCCTACCATCGCATCACCTTCTACTGATAATCATTGCAATTTCCATACTACACATGTTCATTACTTTGTAGACTCACAAGACGAAATTGAAACATGTACATGAATAATCTCCCTCCCCAAGATACATTCTTCTTTGACCACTGTTCCACATGTATGCAAGTATAGTATCTGAGAGAGCTACAAATTTGCAAACTGTTCTGATAACGAAAATCCGAGAAGGAAATGGTCCCTCTTACCTTGCCTCCTTTAAGTTGCACTTGAGCCCCATAGCCTAACAGTGTCTGAACAACCAACGGCTTGCAGTACTGAACAGAGATGTGGAGAGCAGAGTAGTTGTCCTGTCAGAAAAAAAAACAGATGTATGAACACATATGTACTTAGATCATAAGCACTCCAATCCTAACATGAGCCTACAGGTAGCTTTCTGTCACAGAGGATGGGACTCTGGAAAGCAAAGGCACAGAAAGGTATAAAAATGTGTAGCAGTACTCTGTTGTTTCTCAAAGTGGGCTCATTTTCTCTCCAAAGATTCCATAAGACTGTTACAATGTAACAAATGATGATATTTTATTTACCATGCAGAGTGCATTAGTTGTCAGGAGACAGGTAAGTGAGGTGTGAAATACACAGTATCATTTCTAGCTGAACTAAATTCAAATGAGATGAAAAGTGGGCTAATTAACATAGGGTCAAAGGACAAAGTAAGTCAGATTAGATGAGAACAGTCCATCTAAAAGAAGGGTATGAAGATGGTGAAATGGAAGGCAAGCCAGATATATATATTCAAATAGAAAAAACAATAGCAACATTACGAAAGAAAGGGAAAATTTCAAATGTTGAGCAAAAGAATATATAGCGTGGGGAGAAGGAAACTCAAGGAGAACATTATCATTGCACTGTAAATTAAATCCACATACAGTATACTATAGGCCAACTTGCAAAAATCCCTACAGGACTCCTGGGATAGGCCTACGGTATATCTTAAGTTACAGTGCTTGCACTTTACAATGATGAAACAAGAACATGCACTCTTTGAAGATACTGTTTGTATCTTTTCTACACATGAGTGTCTACTGTATATGGTGGTGACATCACCCATACTGCATTTTGATGATATATACTGTTTGTATCTTTTCTGCGCATCAGTGTCTATATGGTGGTAATGTTACAGTACTGTATGTGCAGTGCTTTTGTTGTTTTCTCCAAATGCATGGGGGTAGGCTACATGATATGTATAAATGACAACAGCTGGGAAATTTGTCACTTACATGGAACACGACAAAATAGTTTAACAGTTATTTTTACTACTTAGCCTCTGAGGTCAGTGAATAACCTCTGGTTTACACCTTTTTGGATACAGTTTTGCTTTTTGGGGTGCATAGTGCTAAAAGTTGGATATTTGACAATACCAACAGTTATGAAGACAACAGTAACTCATACTGAAGCAAATATGTTGCTGACAAAATGAACACATGTATCCCATAGGCTTAAACAATAACCCAGCATATCAGTTTCTGAGAACTCTGATAAACAGATGACTTTGACAACGATATTTTAAACAAGAGTTCGTCTTTTCACAAGTGAAACATTTGCAATGGTTACAGTAGAACACCCATCCTACAGTACTGTATCAACACACTCCTTAATGCTTCATGAACTATATGCTACATAACTGGCAATCAGCTGCAAATTTTGTAAAGTAAAATGATACAATACCATGACCATTCTGACATTCATATTTTCTGCTAACAAACATTTATGCAAACAATTTAATTAGCACCAAACACGATACAGTATGCTATGTATATTATCAACGTTCTGTTTACATGTAGGTCCACAAAATGTAACATGGATTAAACTCAGTGTTTGATCTCATTGTACTAGCTACAGCTTTGCAGAACAGTCAGTCTGTGATGGCAGTGTACACATGCACATTCACTGTCACTGCGCTTGTGCTGAAGGATACTGTACTTCAACAAAAAATAAAATGAGAGTGTTCATGGACAATAAATACAAGATATTGTCCAAGGATATTAAACTCATACTGTAGGTTACAACATTATGAGTTGAATGCACCAGACTTTACAGACCATTAAAATATTAATATTTGACTGCACCACTGTACGAAGCTAATCATGGCAGTATTGACTTGAAGCAGCCTAGAATTAACGACCATGCTGATGCTGTAGCTAATTTAAAACTAAGTAGTAAGTACAACCATGTTCACTGATATACTCTTTGTTGAGTGAAAGCCAAAAGATTGCTCGAATAATAATCATGCAACCAATAGTTTGAAATTGAGAAAGCAAATTTAGTCATTATGAAATACTGTAGTGGCACAGGAGGGTTAATCCTTAGAAGGAAAAAGTGAAGTGCAGATTTATGCACACCATGAGTATTGGTAAAACACCACACTTCATATGCTGTGCAGCATTGCTTTTCTGTAAAACACTGTCCCATAAATCAAAGCACTGGAGAAATGGTTGAACCAAGAATCAACAACGAATTGGTTTTGACTCGGAAAAATGATTACAAGCACGCAGAAATTGCAAATTTATGGAATAAGTCTCACAACCAAATATAGTACATGGTTTTGTCATGAATTTAAAATCTAATTTCAAAAACCTGATGCCAACTTCTGTCAATTTCTGGGCCTAAACCTTCCAACTTCTTCAAGACTTGTATGGGAAATGAGGCATTTCTTTTACAGAAAACAACAACCATATCAATGTTTGCAAATGTACAATGATAGATTATTTAAATAAGGAAGGACAGCAGCCTTCTTTTTAACGAATAAGTTTCGTGCAGTTAGTTCAGTTATTTTGTTGCTCCACAAGAATTTGTTCAGCCGAACTTTTCAAAGTTCGAATGATACACCTTCAGCATACTCATCACACACATGAAGTTTTGAGGAGATGATGCTTTTGCAGATGTTTGTTGCTGAGCCTGAATAGTTTAACAATTGTTAAAGCTATTTTCTGTAGGCTGTTTTGGCATAGGCCTATATTCTAAACTCACTATTTCCCTTCAATGCAAATGAGCTGTCCACCAACACTGAGTTATAACTTGCTTTGCAAGCATAAAACTGGTAACAGTTACTGTATGAGAAACATGAAGGAGATGGAGTCAGCCTAAATGTCTGCTGAAAGCAGATCAACCTTCACACATTACCATCGACCTTTGCAAGAGGGATAGCTGATCACGTACTGATAGCCAATCTCTAAAGTCACACATAAAAAAGTTTGCAATAAAGAATAAACAGCTGAAGTGTTTAATTGACAGGGACTGGTTTAAAGAGAGTTGACTGGCTATGGTTTTCTTATTCCTGGCATACAGCCAATTTGTTGTGAGAAAGTATCAACTTTTTATGATAAGTTGAATATAGATCCATAACCAATGTCACCTCATCTTAAATAGCAAAAAAGAAGATCATTTTTATGACATGAAAAAACATTCCACACACAGCAAATATTTATCCAACAAAGATAAACCTGTAACCTTTCATCATCAGAGCATAATGTTGTATGCATCAATGGTAAATGCTTCCATGACTGCTCAAATAGTTACTCGGCAGATAACATCGTCATGGCAACGTGAACATCTTAGGTCAATCAAGGTGCAGTGATGATTGCTCATCTCAGTGACTTTGCACTATCTGTTAGGTGGGAATACCATGTCGAAAATTTTGTCCTAGAGCTACAGTATTTCAGAAAACTGGCTGTACTCAGGGGATGGAAGAGGGGGGGTTTCACACACACTATGCAAATGGCTTGCACCTGAAAGACAGAGTCAACCTCAATGACATAATGGAATATTTAAATCTCCCACAATGATGGCACTTCATATGCAGGCACCAATCTTGTACTAACTAGCCATACTTTGATAAGGGTTTTTTGACTACTATATCACATTGGGTACATGTGGCTCTATAAACCTCCCCTGATCCACACTCTACCTGCCCTCATCCACACTCTATCTGTTACCACTGGACAATAAAGCCTCACCAGATAGTACTGTACAAGCCTCCAAGAAAATTGCTGACATATATGATGGGATGTTTGTAAAAGTTGACCTTTAAAATTAATGTTCCACATCAAGTTTAGTCAGTGACTACTAGTTTGATCCCTGTCAATGACTGGGACATATGTTTACAGAGGAATTCGACTGGAAGCTTAAATATATGTCCGAGGTTCGATCCTCGGGTAAAAACAAGAGTCAGATAATTTATGACAGACTAAGATGAACTGGAAAGTTATGATGCAGAGGGCCACATTCAAGGTCAAAATGTGAACAGACTGAAAGTAAGATAGGTTATTCAACTTGATATATACCGCACGGTCCAGTTTACACAAAAAGATGTACTGTAGCTCAGAGTCAGATAAACAGGGAAGTTACTGATCTTTATGTGTAGGTGTGGCACAAAATACATACTGTACATAGAAACACTGTATTCCAGGGGTGGCTGCTGGCCAATCTGCGACCCACAGACCAAAATTCAGGCAACAATCAGGCATCATCAGCCCCAATTCTCTCTTTGGGCCATGACCGGGAGACTGTCCCCCCACTGGAGATTGTCCCCCACAGGGCAATCTCCCTTTGAACAAAATCATAAGACAACACGACAACATGAGAACCCCCCTCTGACAAATCCCCTTGAAACTTCCTTCCGGAAAAGGGTTAGAGTTAAGGAAAGGGTTTACAAGGGAATTGTCTAAAGAGAATTGAGAGGGAACCCTTCTGTACAGACACATAAAAAGTATAAGAGCATTTAAGAAAAACAGACCAACGAAAGGGACAAAAGAAATTGAAATAATATCCACAAAAAAGCATGTTGTATTAAACTAGCCTCAACATTTTACACCCAAATCCTGAAAAGTACAAGGGCCCAGGGGCACAATAGTTCCTTGAGTGAAGATTATTATAAACCAACTGTAATCATTTAGTCTTAAGAAAGGTTAACCCACAATTCATCACATCAAACAAAAGTGTGGACTCCATTTTGTCCATAAGAATGCTGATCGACCAAAGGTTCTCCAATACTAATCGGAAAAGCCCTCAACAATCTAACATATAATACTAATTGCATTGCACAATGTAATAATTTATGGCCCATATGGCCTAACCTGAAGTTGGATCCACAAATGTTGAACACTGGGAATGATTTCACAACTGCAATGCTAATTTGACTATCCTTCCATATTGTAAAACCCAATACAAGCAGAAAAGAAACATAATTATGCATTATTTCATTAAATGGTCCATATGGGACCAATTATTTGAACAGCCAAAAGGACCACCAACATAGTAGGAACATGACACAAATTCAACTTAATGTCATACAATGTGTAGGAGAAGAGGCATAAAAGATTTACTCGAATGGCCCACTTGGACCTTATACTCCCAAATCATGAATGCCCTGAGGGCACCACTTCCAAAATGCAACCATATCCAAATATAAACTTTATCTAACCTTCACAACTTGAAATATCATGTTAGAAAGGTTTTCAGACTTCCCCCCATGTCCCCATATGACCTTTGACCTCCATCAAAAACAACAGGACATACCTTCTCAACATGGCAAACCTACAACCCAAGTTTAACTTTCATCCAACTTTTCCCTGTCGAGATGGAGCATACCTGTAGTAATCAAGTGTCACAGATGCACATACAGTACACGCACATGCCAACCTGACTGCATAGGTTCCTTTGCTGATGCAAGGAACCAAAAATACTTTATCCAGTATCAACAGTCTCGGCAGTAAGAGGAATAACTGACACAAAGTGTTTTTCAGTGACTTCTAAATCATTATTCTTTCTCTGGCAGTCTCTTATGGACATATGTTTAGGCTACATTCAGTTGGCAGTTGAACAGTCCAACAGAAATAACACCGCCTACCCTTATTCCCGTTTATCCTTACTTTCAAACCCCTTCTAACTTTTCCACCATAAAACTTATGTAGTGCACAACTCCATTTGTAGACAAACATATTAAATGATGAGTCATCTTGGGAGGCACTTGGCTGACTCCATTAAACATTTAAATCGGTAAAAAAATTGTAAAAACAGCAATTTACGGAGAATGTTCTTCCAGTGTTGGGTCCTGATTTCCTTGTAACTTTGTACTTGAGATTACACTTTTACTATAGATGATGTCCAATCTCCCGAGTCTGCCTCCACCATTAGACCAGGTATGTTTACTCAACCATACATCACTGTCCCACCATTGGTCCTTCATATGCCCCTGATTAGTTTCAATTCTAGAAGACACCAGTCACCATGGTAACCTTAAGCAAAGTGAAACTTTTGCTTTTGAAACCTTGTACAGTAGGTTCAATGACTATGGGATAAGTCAATTATGGTAGTCTTATGCATAGCACATACAATACAGTGAAAGCTACAATGAAGCTGGTTAAAGTATTACTGGATAGAATAGGAGAGCTTGTAGCCACTTTTTATTCTTGCATCAATTAAAGACTTGTTACATATATTGTAAAATATGTGTTAAAGCTGGAAAATGAGTTGTACTGGTATTAATCACCTGGTCAACTACCTTTATTCTTTTTCAGTGTTTCAGGGAAGAGAAAGTTAGGGCGAAATATCACAGGTCTGTCACAAAATCTGCAAAGAGAACTATGCACTCATTTTACAGATACTTGAGTATGAAAATTGTCTCAACATTTTTGTTGGCCTACAAAATTGAGGCTCTCCAAGAAAGCATAGCAGTATATCACAGGTACATGAAATCAAACAGACCGATGGGAATGAATATGAATATTCATGTATGCAAAAATGGGGTTGAATCAAAGTTACTTTGTGGTGGCTGTGACACATTTCATGAAATGTGACTGTCACTGATAACTTTTCAAATTCTCCTTTTTTCAAGCTTCAAAGTTCTGGGGCACATTTTACATCTGATTTAATCTACAACTTTGTAAGCTTCGATGGCATGCTTTATCCGTCATTATATACACCCACCACCACTGGCCAATACGCAGCATTTCTAATGAACAGAGGGAGGGGGGCAGGGGTGATTACAAAGGTGGACCACATTAAACTACTTCCAACTGTTGCGGTGACATGGGGAGTCCACAAGCTTATTAAATGATGAAATCCCAGGAAGAGAGGAATGGTAGGCTACATTTCTGTTCCTATTCTGGAATCTTCTTGCTCTCTCTCTCTGCACAATTTTCCCCTCTGGCAACAATTTTGCCACAGCTACACTACAGCATGTACTTCAAACTTAATTTTCGAGTGAAATTTAAAACTTTCCTCCAGTCAAGTTATTAATAGATTTGTAGGATGTTATTTCAAGAATTATTACAGTCATAAAAAGATCAGTATTTATAAAGAAGTCAAAGATCATAAGAACTTTCCAAATGACCTACATATTGCAAATAACAACAGCAATGCATGAAACATTTCCATGTTCGCCATCTGCTGCGCTTACTACTGCAAACACGCCAGGAGACTACAGTCCTTCATCTCAGTGTTTAAGCCAAAATAAGTTGTCTGCTTCAACAGAGAATGATCACTATGTTTTATGTCACAGACACATTCCTAACATCCAGCTGACATTAAATCCCTGAACTTCTTTCCTATCGCATACCTGCACCAACCTTCCCTACCCCTACATACACACACACACCCTCAGTACTCCAGCTATTAATTCCTGATATTTCTGTGTCTGTACAATATATTTCAAGATTCATCAAGTAATACAGCATCAGACTTATATGTGAATTGAAGACATACTCCTCGTGTTCACATGTACAGTCCCAGAAAGACAGCCTGTCAACTATCAACACCATAGACACTGGACAAGATACACATCCCCCCAATATGCCCCCCAACACTACAACAGAACCGCCAAAATCATATTGGAAATCACTACAGACACCTTTTCTTTTTGTTTTTTACTTAATTATCCAATTACATAATCAGTCTTTTATTTTCTTTCTAACTCTTAATGTTATGCTCATTTCTACATGTTATCTTAAGTTCTTTTACAAATTTGGTATGTACACTTCAAAACAACATCAATGATGCAGTAGCTCAACTGTTAAATGTGTGGCACATAATGTAAAACATAAAATGTAGTGACAAAGAAAAACAACAGATTTTTTGCATGTTAATTGGATAGAATTCCCTATTGTATCATCAAACTTCACAAAGTCAAAGAGTAAGATCAGCACACCAGAAAGCCCAAAGGCTTTATGCAACTTACTGTGATTTCTTGCAACACTGATAAATTGTGGGCTACATGTATCGCAATCATGACAAGTGTATTCATATGCTAATACATGAGTTATCATGTTAATATTTTGTATTTCAACACTTTGACACAAAGTGACCTTTCACCTCCTCTTAAAGCAATAGGGATCATCCACTACCGTATATTACATGATCATATACATGCAAATATGAATGGGTGCTGTGGAAGAGTAGATAAAGATGGTGGTTCAATATGATGAAACTTAGCAAACAAGGATGTATGGGGTTTGATTTCTGGTTGGGACAGAGTACTGTAGGGAACCTCTTCTGTTCTGAAATGACCTAGTGGAAAAAAAAAAATCAAATTTGATGTTAAATTGTTATGTTGCTGGTCACCCGGCATGAATCTGTGACACCTGTAAAAACCACAGGTTTTCTCAACACAGTTTTTCGGGTTGATCGGCATTTAAAATGAAAGTCCCTCAAAGTCAGTGTTCATCCATAGGCCAAGTATGTGATCCTTCAGACCTTTGAACTCTAACATAAACAACAGAAGTCAACTGTAATATCATTTACAGTGAATCTTCTTGGGATAAAGTGTTAAGAACTGTCTTGACCATTTGATATCTGTTGTTCTTGTATTCAACATGTGGAGCACTGGCTGTATTTATGAAATCTGTCCCAATTTCAATTCCTCAGATATCTCCAAGTAGGGCATATTGCACACGGTTTTTTGTGCTTTGATAGATACTGCTAATGGGAAAAACTGGCCTTGTTTCCCCCAGAATCAATAGAGTTTTTGCAATGAGTGTGGTGCACTTACATCACAACATATCAATTACATTGAAGCTTCTTTTCTTGTGATACCGTTCAGTGTTTGATTTTAAGAATTTGCCAAAGTCCCCCAGGGGACAAACATTTTATGAAATCTGACTGTCCTCAAAAAATGGTACCTAGTCCTGCACTGAAAACAAAATGCAAAATAAGTAATGGTAATACAACCAAGATTTACGAAACAGCTACTGGTGCTTAGTTTGATCTCATCGGCAGAAATTCTGTTTTCTTTGTCTGTTTCAGTTTACTTTAAGGGAGGGGGAGTCAACATCCCTGACAAACCACCAGGCAAAATTTTATCTGTGGGTGTTCTTATTTGAATAGTAGGTGAGCTCACACTTCGGGACCCATATAATGTCAAAGGCAAAACGATAATTGTGAAGGATTTACCATCATGAGGGGGGAGGGTCAATGCATAGGTCTAATGTATAAATAGGGGCTGTTACAACCTGGGGTTTAGAGGCTGTACCCTCCAAAAATTGTTGCACTTTTGAGGAGCTCATATCCAACTGACAATATGCAACAATTATCATCCCAAGTGGACAGCTAATGGACAAAGAAGGAGGCTTGATAAGAGAAGAAAGGAGAAAAGAGGAAATTTAAAACAGAACTAGCACTTTTTTGGAGTGCCTATGTATTCTTTACCCATTCACCTACAGTACGGCTATGGACAACAATATCATGGTTGAGAATGATCTCATGTCTATTGGTTTAGAGTAATGACTTTGAAATGATTTCTCCTAACACTATTAGGCCTGTATAAGGTGAAATACTTTTCAAGTTTCTTAAGTTCAATGTACAAACTTTGATATAAATTAAGTTATCCTGTTCATAATGACCCATTTATGCTTATCAATATTTCAGAAACCAAACAAAGCATTTATAAACACTTCAAATAAAATGAAAGCCAAGAGGCTCAGTGATTCCTTGCCACTGCATGTTGCAGTTCCATTAATATTTTTCAAATTGCGATTTACTGCAGTGACCACAGGCTACCAGCTAAAGCCATTAATACTGTACATCATTTTCCAATACCTACTGTAAGCATGAAATGTAAGATAAGACTGACAGCTACGAATTCTCCAGCCTGCACAGTGCTACCCTTACTACAGTACAAATTTCCCAGAAACAAGAGATATACTCATATGACAGTTGAAATGATTGCCAATTATATAAACTACATAAATTCCTCCATCTACCCCATCATATGACCAAGCAATAGTTTATTTATCTTTATTGTACAATAGGACTTTTCCCTAAAAGAAATCTTAGATGTACGACTATCTCTACTTCAGAAAATAAATCTATTCCACATTGTTTGATGACATAAGGAGATCTGTATCTCAGATAATGATTCCTCTGTGAAAGATAAGCAGGTCAATCTTTTCTCACCATTTTCAAAAGAGGTCATAGGTCAATCACCATTTTCAGACAAAACCAGAGAGCCAAAAGGCTTCATGATTCCTTGCTACATGATTATATTATAGCAAGCATGAATTATCCACATGCCAAATTTGAGAACTGCGGTTATTCTTCTTGAAACACCACATTAATAAGCCTGTAACCCAAATAATCTATATTTTGGTGATCTCAAATGACATTTGACGTCCACTAAAAGCAATGGGATCACCTACCCAGTATGGGGAACCCACACACCACGTATGACATCATTCACAGCTACCGTTCTTGAGATATTGTGTTTACAAGGTTTTCACATTTCAACCTCTGGTGACCTCAAATGACCTTTATCCTCCATCAAAAGCAATAGG
>VJOZ01019605.1:6331-18501 GCA_009801055.1 Stichopus horrens | reverse complement strand
CAATACGAATGACCCTTTTTTGGTTCAGAAATAATGGGGTAATATTAGATTTGTAAGTATTTCCCCATACTTCAGAACAGTAATTGAGATATGGAAGAAATATTGCACAATATAACGTATACAAGGCCTTAGTATTTAAAAATTGACTGGCTATTTAAAAATAGGATGGATAATGCATGTACATTGTGTCATTCACTATGACGTCACAATCCTTTGTTTTCATCACCACCGGCCTACTGGGACTCCAATCTGGAGGGAGTCTGGGTACCTTTCCCCAAACTGTAAGAAAGATAAATTTTAGAGAAAGGTCACTAGGACCACAACTCCACTTCAGACTTTAGTCCCAGTGGAATACTGCAATATTAGCCATGCACCAGTTACTGTATGCTGTTGGAAGAACCAACCAGCAAGTCCTTAAGCAGCATGTGTGGGTGCGGAGCAGGGTATACATGTATCCAAGAGAAGAACATGGAGAGATGACAGACACGGAACTGTTCAAAGTTATATTTAAATTATATTCCAGTGTCGAGATGCATCAAGTCATACAACTAGTAACAGTGTGAACTTAGGGAGAGGGTGAACTGAGAGAGATGGTGGACTAACACAAGAAATACATAATTACACAGCACAAAAAAACTATTTGAACTACATACTGTAGCAGAGACGTAAACAGCTGCCATGAAATAAGCATGTCAATACAAGATATAAAGAACAACTTATTCCCCAATATATGAAAAATACCTCACTAGCTTAAAAGAATACCTTACCAGATTACATTTATCTCAAAACAACTGCAGTATGTACAAGATGATGTAGCTGAATAAATGTCCACCTGGGACTACAACTCCACTCCACATTGGTGTCCCAGTTAGATCTATTTTGTCATTCACTATGATGTCACAATCATTTGTTTCATCACCGCGAGCAGGACTGTGACTCCACTCTAGACTGGAGTACCAGTAGGCCACCAAGATGTTCCCAAAACTATGTGTAAGAAAGATGAATTTCAACAAACGGTCACAAGAACTGTGACTGCACTCTACTGTAGATCAGAGTCCCAGTGGATATTGAAAGCTTCCTCCAAAATTACATATGTACTATGTAGAGTCAGTCTTAAAATAACCCTTCCTTGAAACAGGAATTACATCATTTAGAATGACATCATAGTCAAAATCCTGTAAAGGGAAAGTTTTATGATTACACCCTGGAGGAGAGTGTTAGTGGACTTTTAAAGATACCCTTAAACCTCCCATACTGATGTATGCAGAATCATTCTCAGAATGATTTATTGTAAGCTGTACGTTTTTCTGTTACAATAAACCGTCAGGACCATTATCATGATCCCACACCAAATTTACATTGAAAAGTTGCGGGGGTATTAGCCTAGCCTATATTCTCATTGATAACATCAGAAATCACAATCGTTCAAAGTAGGTCTTGCGTTGGACATAAACCACAGTGTTAATCTTTTATTGATGCTGTTATATTTCAAAACCAAAGTCTTACGCATTTTGTGTGTTGAAACTTAAAAGCCAGTAAATCATCACCCTCAGCTATATTTTTGGTTCCGGATTGGAGTTGCACTTGTGGAGGGAATTTTTGAAAGGCTGTGGGAGGGACTAGACGGAAGTAGTTGGGAGAATTGAAACTGTGTGGGTTTATGAGCTTTTATCTTGAAGCCCTGCACAATATGGCCAATGCTTCACATCATAGCCGGGCACCCAAATTGTGTGTGAGGTAATAGATGAGTAGCAACATAGGAACACTGGAGTGTCAGAACATAGGGATGTCAGAACCGTATTGGGAATTTGAAAATGAGGTGTTGGAACATCATAGGGCTATAATCCAAATATGCCAAGTACTATTTTTCTACCAAAGTGAAAAACCTGACAACAAATCAAGCTTTTGGCACAGTCCAACTTTCCAATGGAATGTGTGAGAAAAAAGAAAATTCCATTCTGACGGAAGTTTTATTCCCATTCATTCTTCCATCTCCTTTCAAGTAACCTTATTTCTGTAAAATTTGGGTCATTTGATTTAAATCACATCGAGTGAGTCACAATTAACATCATATTTAAAATTGATTGATTTGCTTTAAGTCTCTGTTTTGATTTAGTTACTGATTTAAATCATGATTTGAAGAAAAAATTTAAAAAAATCAACAGCCTTGTGTTCGTCCAGTCTAAAATGCTGTTTACAGTTTTTACTGTTCGTCAAGTATAGTGAAACATCATTGTCTGTTGTAATATTGGGTGTGAAATACTGCTGGAAACTTTTGTCGAACGTTGACCCACCAAGGATGTAGCTTAACATTTTAAATTGTGTTTAAAAAAGGGTTTAAAGGCAGATCCACCCTTAAATTCACCAGCTATATTCCACCATGTTTTTAGCTCAATTGATGTCCCACTCATGAACTTGTGCAAAGGAAAATAAAAAGTATTTATGGTGAAAAGTACTGTAAACAGGATCAAAGTTCAGAGCTTATGCTCATTTAACCAAATCTTTACAACCTTGAGATTTAGCAGGTCAGGAACAGGAAGTTGTCCAATACATTACATTTTTAGGCTAGTACTTGGCTCTATTTTCTATAGCTACCAGGGAGAAAAGTTTTAACTCATGACGGCAGGCAATGATGCTAAAGTAAATAGTGCATCTGAGATCCATTTCAAAGTATATCAAGTAAACCCCAAGACTGAACGTGCTGGTACTCATAATACACTACCATTTCGAAATTGGGGGCCACATTTTTGGCAATTTTTTTTAATGTTACATCCCATAACATTATTTCTATGTATTTTCTGTTTTTTGTTCTAAATTCATTCAACTACTTCTTAATTTATCTATGATATTTAATAATCAAGCATCCAGTGCAAACTGTAAATCATTTCTTTATGCAATTATGATCAGTTGCAATATTTTATGTCCCAAATTAAAAAATGCCAAGCCACCTCAGCAGTGAAATTGTGAATTTACTTGTTCAGACATGTACTGCACAGTGGCAAGTGACCTCAGATACTTTATGTCTTTGACTTTTGGGAATACAGCCTATCTATTGATAACAAATTTTCTCAAGAAAAAAGAAAAACACCTGTAGAAGTTCAAGGGAAAAAGAAATCCATTTTTTTTTTTTTTTTTNNGTCCTCATGCTTCAGTGGTGATTTGTGTACTGATGTAAATGGCTTTTTAATTTTTAAGGTGGGCAAGACACAACCGAAAGAAAGTCAGTTGGTGTTCTTACAAGTGGAAACTAGACTCTAGCATACCCTCTAGGGCATGCTGTCAGAATTGGGTGGACTCAAAAGGGGCATAGATGTGATAAGCCTTACTGCAATTTGCAGAAACCCTTCTTTAGGGCTTTAAATGAAAGATTCATAGCTGTTTGTGGTATTTAAAATGAATGGGATGTTGCTGTATATTGTAGGAAACTAGGAATCATCATCTTGTGTTGATTGCATTAATTGAAATGGCTTCTTTGATATTCAAGAACTCAGCAAAACATTTTATATTATATATATTCTAAGTACAATGAACTATAGTACCCTAAGGCTGTTGTGAAATCATGCAAAATAAGTAAGTAGTTATGAGAAAGGCTTTGCATACTGTACAGTACTTTGATGTGCAGTCTTTCTGGAAATGAACCATAAACACATTTTACCATCCCAAGGGTTACGAGTAGAAGCTAATACAACAGCAGAATGTTTACCAAAACACTGTTGTAATAGTAGATACACGTTGAATTGGAACTGACACTTGGAAGTCAGACATGCACAGATTGTTTCTTCTTTTTTATTTTATGTTTCAGATTGTTTCTGACATTTTTGCCAATTGACATTTCATTTGCAGGCATTTTGTGGTCTGTATGTTAGGTAAAAAAAGTGACTATATTTAGAGGAAGACACTAGACAAAAGTACTTTCTTACAACTGCTGCTCTTTTCTCTCTTTTATTGATGATGGTTGTCTGTCTCAAAGTACTTGTTAATCAAGTTGATCAATATAAACATGTTGCATTCAACATGAATCTTAAATGAGAGGTTAAACGAGTATGTTGTTCTTCCATCTTTTCGTAGAGTTGAGATGCCTCACTTAGACCAGATAAAGTGGTAGATGCTGGTCCTGTCTACAGTAGCTGCTTGCCAAGATGGCTGTTTCTGTGAGGCCAGCCTATTCTATGCCTCACCTGCACATGATGGACTTTGATCTGTCCCCAAAGAGCCGATACAACCAAGAGACGAGATGGGGTAACAGCAGTCCTGTGCTCATTTTGAGTCTTCTGGAGATTGTGGAGAGGGAAAATGACGTGCACGTACAAGAAGCTGCTCAGAGGCTCAAACCAGGATGGGTTCGTAATGCCTGTGCTGCTTTTGAGCAGGGTATGGACTTTTCAAATTTTGTGAAACACAATAGTGCAGAAAGGACCTCAGAGTGTGTCAAGGAAAATGCATCAAAAGTAGAACTGAACAGCTCATGGGCTAAAATCACTCCTCAAGCAAGCATTGCAAAAGGCCAAAAAAGAATACGTGGATCTACAATTCCAAAGTCAAAATCTTTAGAAAGTCTTAATGCTCACCAAGTAGACAAAGATATTGCACTCAAAGAGTTGAAGAAAGGTTGTGCCAACTCTAAATGCTGTCCTGCATCTGGTAAAGTAAATCAAGAGAGCCTAATTTGTAGTGTAAAAAGAAAGAATGTTGCCAAGCTGAAACGATCAAAGTCTACATCTGATAAAAGTCTTCCAATGTCTAAAGTCTCTTCTTCAGAGAGTCAATCTAGCAAAAGATTGAGTCACCCTGAAGCTGAATCTAAGATCACAACTCCACGGGAAGTAACCCAAGAATGTCTTCCTCGCTCAGAACTTAGAAGTCATAATGACAAAGGTAAACAAAAGCTTCAGAGACCTTTATCGAGAAAACTGAAGCCGATATCAGAGAGAATGGGTGCTTCTAAAATTCCACGACATAAATACTCTGTTGGATGGGGCTCACAAAATAATGCTGCTGTTAATGGTTCTGATAAGCCTCTTAATGATAGCAGTACAGTGAAATCTTCGCAGTCTGTTCACCCTCCACGTGGTGCAAGTGACATTGTTCAGGCTTCACTGCTAGGGTATGCCCAGTCCAAGGAAGTCCTCGAGCCCACACCTTCCTCACATAATGATATATCAACTATTTTGGTAGGTGCTCCATTTACATCCAGTAAAGAGGAAGACATGATAAACAGTGAAAGCTACAGCTCAAACATACATATTGCTACACATTCAAACAATTGCAACTCAGTCGTGGGTGGCAATGAGGACCAGTTTGAAGACTGTAAGTCACTGCATGAATGCTCCAAGGATTTGCCGACTTCATTTGAATTCAAGCAAACTGAAGCCACTCCTGCTAATGAAGTGACAATGGCAGTTAGACCAAAAGAGAGACTAGTCCATTTAAAAAATTCAGGTAAAGGTCCAAATGCAAATAAATGTGCAGCTGGCAAAACTTTAGTTGTTGGTAAGAGATTGGTATCAGTGGATATCAGATCCTCTGTCCATCCAACTGACAAGAGAAAGAAATCATTTGGAGGTAATTTAGAAGATGTTGATAAAAGTGGAGATGTTCAAAATGCAATGAATCAAAATGCAACCACCTTGGAATCTGCATGTTTGCTCTCATCCACTCACAAAGCAACAGAGAAGTCAGCAGTCTGCAAACTATCAAATTCAATCTCAAATGAGGAAAGTCTAGAGGCCAGTGCCTCCACTTCCACAATTGAACCAGACGAAATCACGGTCAAGCTGAAAGATAAAACAGAGTACTCACCGATATCACTCGGAGCTTGTTCCCTTATTTATGACTCAAATAGTCACAGCAACAATCTGGAGAGGAAAAGACTTAAAGCTTGTTACACATCTTACCGCCATTTTTCTATGTCTCAACCAAGGTTCACTGTAAACTTTAATTTGCCGGACTTCAAGGTGACACAGAACACAGACGCCTCATCAGACCATTTAGCAAATCTAAAAAGGGCATTCAAAAAGAAATGGCCCCGTCCTAACAATGAAGTGGAGAAGACAGGATCCAAAAAAATATGTTCATTGAACTTCCAAGTAAGGAATCATCCTCTGGCGTACCGAGATCCCTACGAATCTGAAGAGAGTGACGAGAGTGAAGAGGAGAGAGAGGAGGATGTGACATACTTTCGTCTCATCCCGACCTACATAATTGCCAAGATCTTCCGCTATCTCAAAACCAGGGACCTGGCCGCCTTGAAATGCACCTGCATGGACTTCAACTTACTGATCAACCACTTTGACATTGTGGGTATTGATAGTAAGTGGGCCTCTGGGAATGCCTACCGCAACGACCCCTGCATGCACTGTGGTAAGATCCAGGATCCCAGGGGCGATGTGTCCCTCTGCAGGCGCCATCCCAAGATTTTCTACAAGTACAGCCACATAGGCAGGTGCTACTGGACATGCTGCAATGCTGTGGACAGAGAAACAGTTGGGTGCCAGGTAGGTTTGCACAACAATAAATGGACTACTGCCACCTTTAGACCTTGCTTTATCTGTAAGCCATGGAGGAGCATGGCTTGGTATGCCACAGCCAACTACAAGCGATGGTGTGACCAGGAACATCTCTGATGGAATACAGATATTAGAAGTAAAGAGTAACACAAATATATCCATTGATGCATGCCAAAGGCTTGTTTATGTTTATCTGTTGGGAGATTGCTACTGAATAGTCTGTTAACATTTTAGGTACAGTATTAAAGTATGATTGCCAGTAGTGTGTGTGCTGTATGTTCAACAGGTTGAGTAGTGTGAAGTAGTTTGAATGCCACTTTTCTCCCAGTGCTCATATTTATTGGATTATAAATTAAGATCATCAGTACATTAATATAGACAACATTACCAGATGTTATGAGGGAGTCACTCAAAAACATGTCACTGAGTGTCACCAAGTGCAAAAGTTTGAATTAAGTCTTGATATACTAGATGGAAAATTTGTCTAAATGGTGGTACACAGCAACAGAAGAATTTTGTTAATTCAGGTCAAAGTGATTGCGTGTGTATGGAAAAACGAGAAGGATCAGATTTGGTTAAAGGTTTCTTTGTTCTTAGATGTACGAGAGAGGATGTTCAGGTACAGTATGGAATGTCATTCAATAAATCTAAATGACGACTACTTTGAAAAGCAACGTAAATTGCATAAAAGCAGATAGAACAATATTTTAAAATAGATGTTTTGTATTAAATACAAGCACCAACATAATGAACATGCAACAGAGCAGGTCTCACTACTGTATCCAAAACACTACAATCAAGTCGTTGTTCGCTGATAGTTATAAGGAAATATAGTATTTTGTGAAACAACACTATTTAGATATAATGTACAAACTCATCACCTTAATATGGCATCAGTAATTACCTGTTTGTACCCACTGAATATTCATTTCCAGTATACTTTCTATTGGCTTGTTCATACAAGTGCATGATTAAGGTAAATGAAAACTGTCACCCTAAAGAGCCTGCCAGAGATAGTCAAAAATTTCCTTCATTTGAGAATTTTTCCCATTTTGGTCTTTTCCTGAGGCAGGAGGTGCTTTGTGATTTGAATATCTGCAGCACTGTGTAGGTCACAAATTTGTTTAAGTCATGCATTTAGCCATCATATATACTCATTACAGTTTTTTATTTAGATGAAAGTCAGTTACACCCCCTTACAAACAATGGCAACTGTCAAAGAATTTTTTCTAGAAGTTGACAAAAGAATCTTTGGTTGAGAAATATTAAGAGTTTTCTTGCAACTGTGTTCTGCATTGTATAGTAATTTAGTTAATGCTGTACTGTGTGTACGTGCACACAAGGTACCAGGATGGTGTCAAGTTACATTGAACACTGTATCTCAGTGTGTGTACTGTTTTGCAATGGTGGCAGTGTTTCTATTTTATTTAAATCCTTGCTTCAGGCAACTGCCTCAGGGCCAAGAAGTTTCCTTGGACTATGATGTACTTCCAAGTAATGTTTCCAGAATATGAGCATGTTTTTTTTTTTTAGCAGTAAGTTGGGAGAAATTTATCTGCCAGCTGTGATAACTGCAGGGTGGCCCCTGGATAAACTTTATGCAGTCACCATTGGTGCACAGGCTCTAGTCAGCCACAATTACAGGCAATTGTCCCATTTTTGCCATACCATGCTTAGATTCCCAAACGTTAGGGCTTTCCTGGACATGTCCTTTTTGGCTGGTGTCTTGGCTGATTTATTGCTTGCATATTATGAATTCTGTATTACATATATATAGCTTTGGTTGAGTTAACCAAACCTGCCAAATGCTGCCTTAAAATATTTGTTGTATATTATTAAAGAAGACATTCCACCTTCATCCTTCAATGAGTGTTACAAATAAGTTGTAATTTGTGGCATTGCTCAGAATCTGTGACTGTACTGATTGTTTTGGCTTTGCTGTAGATCCTTGAAATGTTTGGAATATAGTTCAATTTAGATTGGACAGTGATGACTCATCGCCACAGACAGTTCTTATTCTCCCAACCACCTTTCACAGTGTACCAATCCTCCTTGTGTGTATACAACCTTTTAGTGCTGCATATCCTGACTGGTAACCATCCAAGGACCACATATGTAATCAACATACCCTTCTTGTGCATGTGTGTAATATGAGCCACAGTGTCTGTACTCTACCTGTACTCTTCTTTTAAATTGGTGTTTATCAAAGAACAGAATCATTTGGGAAGTTTGCTGCCACAAGCCAGAAAGCTTGAAGGTTGGGGTGATGAGTGACTTCCTTTAACCTAGCCCAATTCATTTAAAGCCCAACAAAATTCTCAATTGGTTCTGTTCTTTGACTGACTGCAAATTTAAATGATGCATAGATCATATTACACAGCATCGGCATGGGGCCCTTTGTTTTGATATATGTGGAGGAGTTTTAGACAGGCTGCAGGAGCCAGCTCAGGTATGATCATTGAAACCATTCATGACTGTCTGGGGTGGTACGTCACTCTCTGCACATTATCAGTGTCTACCAGCAGATGAAAGAATGCTGACAATTTAGATGAAAGTTGCTAGAATGCTTCATTGTATAGTTAATTGGTAGAGATAGTTCATTAGTTCAACATTCTCTAGTTTTTATATTACCCATGGGGGGCAGTAATGTTTATATTGAGTGTCACTCACTTAGTTTGTATCATTGTATGTCTTTAACATCAAGCAGGTACTTCGCAGATGGATCCATGGGTTAGTAGTGTATGTTAACTGTGTAATACTTTACTATACAGGGCTATGCTATGGCCATACTGGATGAAATTGTTGTCAGATATGGTCAAATATGAAAGCAGCATAGTACGGTTGCAGTTAAATTTTATTGCAAACAGAATAATTATTTATAACAACTCGCAGAAATGGGTGTATCAAAACTTTGACACCATGATAACAAGTTGAAAATGCATTTGCATGACAACATTTTTCAATGACCGGATTTGGCTGTTGAAACATGATTTGCTGCCTCTGTTGTTAGCAATCAATGCATTTGATTGTACAGTAGTCATTAAGATACAAGTCACAATGTACACAAACAAGCTCTCATTAGTGGATAGGTTTTGCATAGGCCTACTTCAAATGTATATAGCCAACCATTTAACATGTCATGTGAATGCCACTTGAATCTTGGACATGTGGACTTTCTGTCAACAAAGAATTGGTAGAATTTTCCAAATTGTTGGAAAGTTCAAACCTGATTCACTAAGTCTGTATGTAAAATATGTTCCTTGTTGGTCTTAGGTAACTTTACTATAGCTTCTACAATTCTGTTTCTGTATTATCTCCATGATGCTTACACAACCTTTTGCTATGAATTATGGTAGTACTAAATATGCAGCAAGAATTTTTATGAAGATATGTTACATTAACAGTGTGTGGTCAGTTTTGTTCCAATGTCCAGTTTGGTATTCAGGCAAATTTAATCTTGTTATCATTATCATAAATAATAATAATTATCATTTGCTAAGGAGAGAAAGGTTGTCTGCATGAAGTTACTTTACAAGGTTCAATCCATTGACATGGTGAAAGGCAACCGTACTTCGTTTTGTAATAATGCAATGTGCTTTGTAATATGTGACCTTGTATGTAGAAGACCTACAATAACTATAAGCAGTGATCATGTTAAATAAATGTAGAATTACAATTTGAATGAGACACTAACATTGGAATGGCAGTATATACACTGCAAGAAAACTTATTTGTGCAAATTATTACAGTATGTATCATAATATTTTATGATTGTTTACCAATTAAGTACTAACTGAATGAACTTGGAATTAGTAACTTATTGCTTTGTTCTTTTGTTCAGAAGAATGAGCAATTTGAATTTTTTGTGTAGAAGAAGGGGTGGGAGACAAGGGAAGGGGTGGTGAAAACATTCATTCACCAAAGAAGAGTATGTATCTTTGTATGATGTGTACTGTATGTGAAACACTGAGACAATTAAATTGCTGTTAAATGTTATTTCACTCTGGAGTGGTTATTGTTGTCCTTCTCACTGCAGAGCCTTCATTGAAGATTACTACTTTAAAGGTAAATTATTATACAAGCTATAGTGGATAAAGAACCTTTACCTATTATGTAACGCTTGCTTTGGTAGGCACAAGGACTAAAGTAAACCTCCACCTGTGGGAGTGAGTAGTGGTCATTGTCACATAATGATGGTTTATTCTTTGTTGTTTACAAATAAACTAAATTGTGGCACTGTTAGTTACCCTTAATTGGCCTAATACCTCAACATTCTTTTGACGTGAATGCCATGGCAACACAGTGCACAAAACCTTTAAGGTTGTGTGACATGAAAATGACATTTTGGACTTCTGGGTGTTGGCTTTTCATTGTTAAAAAAGTTATAAATTCCACAAATTCAAAAATCCATCAAAGATGGATTTTCTAACCCTGTCTCACACCAACATCAAGAACTTAACATTGGCTAACTTGTAGGCCTATGCAAATCTGTGACTTCAAGAGATGATGATGTATATCCTTTGTTTACGTAATCCTTATTTCAAGGACAATTGAGAATTTTGCAGTCCCAGAGGGACAGTACTTACTGTCCATGATTGTTTCTGTGTCAGTATTTTGGAATGTTCTAGCATATCTAGCATCTTATCTAATCTATCCTAATCTAATCTATCCTAATCTAATCTATCCTAATCTAATCTTAGATCTGTCTATCTATCTCTTCACAATTGTTCAAAATGCTTCTCCTCTGTCATGTTTTTATGGATTTGTCCGAAACTTTGACACAATATTCCATAGGTGGTGGACCATGTATGGTGTTCAGGAATTTTTGGCCAATGAAATCTGTTTGTTTTCAACATCACAGGGAAGTAGGCAATTTTGTCACCTTGCTTTGAATTTTTTTCCTTTTTTGTTGACAAGTATATTATTCAGGGTGATGAATCAGATCAATTGAAAACAAAAAATCTGAAATTAGCTAATCTCCTGCTAGATTGATGTAGTCAGCAATAGGTCACCAAATGCATTCCACCTATTTGTTTTCAGGATTACATCACAATACTGCCAACCAAAACACACCTGAAAAGTACATGACAATTATTTATAACTTATCTTGATCAGTAGTGCCAGATTCAAGATACTGAGAAGGAAAGGGACACATGTCCCGTCCCTAGTATTCTAAGAGAGCGTAACTGCAAAAATTAACAACGTAGCTGTAATGATCCAGCTTGTTTCTTATTAATAAATTGCAAATCTGTACCGAAGAATTGTTAAATTTTGCATCTTAGCAACATCATTTCCAACGAGAATACTGTTTGGTTTCAGTAATGCAGCCCACAATAGTTAATGTATTGCAGACACGTAGCCATGAGGGGAGAGGGGCATGTGCCCCCCCCAAATTTTCAAAGAATGGTTTGAAATTTCAACATTACCCACTCAGTAAGATTGTAGACTCTCTCTTGACTGTAGATTTGCATGTATCATGTGACATGATACCCGATTCATATATTGTAAAGCTAAAGGGTTCACAATCAAAGTGTGGAAGGATGTACCTACCAGTTGTACAATTATTGTGCTGAGATAATACTACACAAATGTAACAGTCAAAAAAAGGCAACTTTACCATACATCAATGACTGAAAATTTCACTGTTTTAGGACAAAAAATGGC
>VJOZ01019572.1:0-11695 GCA_009801055.1 Stichopus horrens | reverse complement strand
ACCCATCGCACCCCTCGTTTTGTCTCAATAGTCATTTGCATAATGCTGATTATGAAAATGATATCACTATTCAAAATTCCGGGGAGAGAAATTCATTCCTCCGTCTGGTTTAGGGTGGTGAGGATGATAAATCAAGCAACTATATAGTGTACATATATACATATCAATGTGTATATATATAGTACCTATGTGTTAATTTCAATTTATGTACTTTCACCCAGGAGCGGGATTCAACATCTGAAAGGGGGGGGGGCAAATCCTGATGGAACACCAAACGGCGCCTTGAAAACACAATACAATCCCCTTAACGGTGTAGGGTGGGGCCCGAATGACGACCCTCGGTGGGACCCAGGGAAGAGTTCCGGTGAGGTCCAGGGAGAATCCAACCGAAGCTCTGAGGTATTTACGACATTTACAGGCATTAAAATGAGGCATTTTTTCAAATGGTGTGAAGTCGGCACTTAAGTGACACTTAACAGACCACAAGTATCACAATTTGACTATTTTCAATCATATTTTTTGTGTTATTTACTTTCTTGAGGAAATCCTACTTCCCCCATGGTATAATTTTGGGACCATAGTAGTACGTCACTATAAATGAGGCATTAATTTATAGTGGGCTTATGAGAAGCACGTCACTTTTCCTTTCGACTTATTTTCCTTATTATTTTTTTAGGCTCTGCAAAAAAAGTGGGGGCGGGGGCAAGTGCCCGTATGAAATCGTCTTTAGAACAATTTTACATTATCGGTATTTTTTTTTACATTATCGGTAAACGAGCGTTTTTACATTTTCGGTAATTTTTTTTTGCATTATCGGTTCAAAGACTTTTTACGTTTCTGTTTTACATTTTTTGTAATATTTTCGGTTGTTTTTACATTATCGGTAAATTTTGTTACCATTATCCGTCGTTTTTACATTATCGGTTAATTTTTACATCATCGGTTGTAGCAGAAGTCATGTACCCGTCAGAGTACACGTCCCCATGTAGATCGCGTGTGAGTCAAAGTAATCCTTTGATTTCCTTGATTTTTCAGATCAGCGGGCCGCCACTCTGGGAAAAACCTGTCAAAATCATTTGCATTACTTAATTTCTTTACCCGCCAAAATGTGCTGTAAACAACTTAATGCCTTGGCCATACTGAGTGGGAGTATTACCAAAAGCATGGAAAATGACATTGTTATTAGATATATAAAATCGCTCAGTCCACAGACAACATGGTTGCAAACGTAGGTTGAACTATGTTGAACATTGTATGGAAAAGCAAAGATTTAATAAATTATTTTGCCCCTTGTACTAACAGAACCTACTGTATTATGTGGTCTACTGACCTATGACGTCACCAATCCGGTGACTATATATTATACTCAAAGCAAATTCAAACACGCTTTTTAGATAAAATCTTGTATACCGGTCATATATTTGGAGGTCCCATGTAAATAGCCATTTTGGATTAAGAAATACAGCAAATATAATAGTTTCATTTATTTAACCGTTAACTTTTGATCTTCGACCCCTGAACTTAAATTTGATGATAGACACAATTTCAGATCATGTTTCAGCCAACTACCAACTTTGACGTACATCGGCTTTTCAGGAGTTGAGGACGCAAACTTTTTGAAATTTTCACACATCTTCACACATTTTTACCCCAAGCAAAATGGGGGTCGTACCATGCTATGTTAGACTCCCCTGTTTCATATATGAACCGTACATAATTTTACCATGGCAAATGTTGCTATTGGAACTGAGAGAGGCGTAACGCATTCCAACGTTCGAAAGCAACCATGCAATCTCATCCCGTACATTACTTGTGCAGACACGAGAAAAAAAGGCACCAGTATACGTGATTTTGTATTCGGGGTTACCCGTGGGGAGGAGAAAATCATTGGAGTGTCTGGAGTGATGACTAACATAAACGGTATACCAGGGGAACTGTATTCTAAAGTTGCAGTTTGCGTATATCAGAGATAGCGAAAATTTGAACATATGGAATTAATATTTGGAATGTACGGTAATTTTTAGCAATGCTATTACCTAATGGGATAAAAATTTCATGGTGGTAGGCAGCACAGCTGGTTTTTTGTTGTAGAGGATGCAATTACGTAACGGGGTGAACAATTCCTAGTTGACAGTGTTAGTGGGTTACGCAATCAGCTTTTGTAGGATTTATAATTAAAAAGCTATCACTAAGTCAGGAAATTGAGATTTACTAGAGTGAGTTACGTAATAGGACTTTTTGGGAACACAGGGCAACGCGTATAACTTAGTATCGCTAGCCACGAGACTAGCACTGGTAGTCACGTTGCCAGTGCTGTAACATGTGCAGAGCCTTGTCGTGGCTGTGATTGGGCAAAGACTAGTGCTGCGTGTAAACCACCAGGAAACCGAGAAAACGAGGCTGCATTTTTAGCGAGGCTCTCGTGAGGGGGTGTTTGATCGAACAAGTGCACGCGGTGTCGAGGACACTGGGCGACCGGCGTTGCCAGTCAAACCCTAGTTCCATAGAAATTATCTGTTATCTAGGAATTAAAGGAATAACCTATTCTTGCGCTGTATAAGCTAATCCTTCAGAACTTAAGAACCAGCGTGTATTGCATGTAAAAAAAAAGTTGGTAAGGTACTTTCACAATGATATATCTAAGTTATTTAAGTGAATCAATTTTTTTTCTGGTAATGCATGATGTGGGTTGAAATATAAAGAAAGCAAGATTCGTAGGTTATGGTTCATAGAAGTGAGAAACAAATACTAGACGGTGTTAGAGCATTTTTCTACAGCCTGCCACCTTTCTTGAAGTTTCATTTCGGGTCCGTCGTCGAGGCGTGGGTCATTCTCCAGAGTAGATTATGGATCCGACCGCACTGAGTCGAGGAAAAGCGCTTCGACCAGTCAAACAGCGCAATTGTTTTAATGTTTTAAATTTCACCCTAGTTTTAAGTCACCTGAGAGTTCATGAAGAGGAATCTATATACATTTACATGCAATTACAATTATTTTCATATTTAGTCTGCTTTCTTCTGTTGTTTGTTGTGTTAAGAATCTACGGGGATGTTCAGGTTCAATTTTGCACGTCACAATCAGTTTTACAATTGTTATTGACGCCGAGAAACTATTTAAGTTGTTCCACTGATAAACGTAGCACTGTCGGTTCAGTAAAGGTGAGATGTAGTGTATTAAGAGAAATGACATGAACAAAAGACAACAAAGACTTTTAACATTGAGAAATAACATAGTTGCTCTAAATTAATAACAAATTGGCACTGCTTCTTCAAAATTTTAACTACATGCATTCAAAATTTTACTTAAAGAGAACACTGGTATCACCAGCAAACAGATAAAATTTCAGGATGTCTGAACTTGAGTTGAGATCATTTACACGTACAGGGAATTGGGTTCAGTAAATTGAGGAGAACCCCAAATAGTCTTTTTTGATCAGCGCGATATAATATTACGATAAGTCGAACATGTCCATCAATCTGAAAGACGGCTGCCATAGAAAGACTCAGTAAACGCTGCATATACACAAAAACACCATAATTACATGGGGTTTTGTGTACACAGTGTGGTAAGTTTCCTGTGACAGTTTACGGTTGGAGAACAGAGTGGAAGAAGGAACAATGTCATGTCGGTAAGATCCACCAATCAGATTGGTAAAAAAAGTTAGCTACGATCTGTCAATCCTGCCACTCTAATTCATTTCTTGAGAAACTGTTTTTTACCTTCTTTGAGTCATCACATCTCTGAAAAAATAAAAAATACTTGTCAGTTCCTGAGCTTTACGTATTAGTGTATTTCCTGGTTTTATATGAATTATTTGTGCGCGATAATGTATGTCTAATAAACTCAGGGAATTGGAATTAGGCCTAACAGAATACGCTGCAATGCTGAAAATGATTTATTCATTTGATTGCAGCACATTGCCTATCCCTTAAAAAAGAGCTTGAAGTTTAAACTTTTTCTTTTTTCAATTTGTACTTTTGTTAAATCTGTGAATTTACGTGGCGAAATGTGAATGTAACACTACATGCAGTCATATATAGCTCAATCAACATACATATAATAAAATGATTGAAAGTATATACACGTAACATGATTTTATCATATTTTCATATTTTATGATTGAATTTGCATGCGAATATACCTAAAAGCCAACTGCTACGTTTATACATTCATATGAATTAAAGTTCATGCAACATGTAGAAACTAGAGGATATCTAGTAAACTGGACTAAACTGGACTAAGCTGGACTAAACTGGACTAAACTGGACTAAACTGGACTAAACTGGACTTCTGATTGGGGCTTCATGACAGCATTAAACTGTAGAAGACTAGTAAGTAAGCAGGAAGGCTACGACGCTGGAAGAGAAATGGAAGCATTAGTCAGCGTAGAATCGGCGATATAGACAATGGAACACAATCTAGCAGTAATCTATTGTAAGACGTCCGACATGAGGCAAACAACTACAACAAATGTTTGGGCCTCGGACCGTTGAATAATTATGGCCGTCACTAAACATTTTTAAACGGGGGTTGAATTTTGTGTGAAGAAGAAAGTTACTATTCCCTCCTCTCGCGGATTTGTAGAAAGATTAGAAGCAAGTCTGATTTGATGTTTCTCTGAGAGCAATGTCAAAATAGTGTCATTGAATTACTGCGTTAAAGGTGCAATATTGCTTTGATAAGTAGGTAACATTAGCTTGAATGCCTGAAAACTATCGTGCCTTTACTTTACCAAATTTCTTCATAGACACAAATAGGTTGAAGTGTCATATAAAGAAAGTATTTTGAAGAGAAGTTTGGTTCCTTGCATTCTGGGATTGTTACGATACTATTTCTATTTCTAAACTAAACTATTGTATAGATCTCAAGTTCCAACAAAGCATCTTATTGACCATTATCAGTACTGCATAAAAGATATACCTTCTTTGCAATCAAGGAACATATGAGCTACCGCAATTACCAGTAAACATGAAACTTATCCAGCTGGATAGTTTTGTTCAAGATTTCAAACTAATATTTGGTCAGCAAGGAAACACTAAGCCTTTTGTCTCTCTGTTTTTTTTTTTCTGTCAACCTCTCTTCTTCAAGATCTAGAAAATACTATACATGTAATTTAATGCCTTACAATAGACAATGGAACGATAAAATTGAAAGGAAAGAATAAAAGTTGGAGGAAGAGCAAAAAAAGAAAAAAGCTGAGATTTATAATGACAGACAAACCACTCACTTACACATAAATTTGATTTTCAATATCGGTTTCTTCATTACCTTAAACTGAAGTACCTTTCGGCATCACGGCACATTTTGGGGAGATAATTACCCCTTACTAACTATCCGATCAGGAAAAGGCTTTGTATCTGAAATATAGAACCTTCCAGTGGAGTAAAGCTAACACAGATTAGCAGAGCGATATGAGTCAAAACTATATAGCTGGCGCTCTATCCTCAAAATATTCGACCGCTACAACAATATCATTACCGTGGAGTTATTTGTATAGTTAAGTTGTCATATTAGCTCTATTTGTGTTGTCGATCACGCATAGCTCCGTTTCTATATCTTAGGGTATATTTTATACTGATTTTAAAATTCCCCGAGATTTTCAGATTTTCCGAAATAAAAATTAATAAACTTAACTAAATTTCCGTGTTTCGGAAAGTTCCCTAGAAAGTGGGAACAATGAACGTGCTCATCAGTTATGGGTTCGTACCAAATCAGGCATATATTATATATATATCGCTATACGAGCTATGGACACATTTTGTAAATGGCACACTAGTTATGACAAACACTTAGATTTTAATTTTTTTATAACCACGCCATCTATAGCTCCGCACACCAACAGCATTAGTGGAGGCAACAGTATTTGTCATCGGTGGTATAAATAGCATTGGGCTAAAATAAAATTTATAGTTGCATGGTAACTTATTCAACATGTTGAAAAAAAAATAAACAAAACATTGCAAGTGGCAGAAGAAATCGTTACGATTGTTGATACACCCGATTAACGTTCCTAAAAAAGGGGGTCGTTTGCACCTAACAAACAAACCCCCTTTTACCACAGCTGGGCATTTTCTGGTGTGAGCAATGTGATTATTTTTTTCCTCCAAAACTTTCGCAAAAATTAGCAATGCTGCAAATAATATCAGGTGTTGTAGTTTAACTCCGTCGAAATAGGAGCAGGTATCATATACGAATCCACAAAATTCGACAATTAATGTGGTGGTACACAGTTTCTGTTCAGGTGCATGAATATCATTCATGTGCAATATAACAAAAATTACTCGTTAAAAGCATTTTAATACCCAAAGATCTTGTACACGAATAATTGCACATCAAGTACACATTCAACTACGAGGCTTTTGAATAATTATTACAAAGCATGACAAATGTCTGTATTTGTATCTTCAAAGTGGCTCCTAGGGTACTACACGTTACGTTGTGATATTACATGTTACATTATGGTATTACATGGTACATTATGATATTACATATTATAAATGAGAGAACTGAAGACTATAGTATTCCTTTTAGGCAGTCTTAGAAGCAATACCGAGAGTTATTAGTTTGTTATATTACAACATAATGATGTAGAGAACATAGTTTATAACTCACCTGATTGAAGGCTACCACCTGTGGCTTTTCTAAAAGATGTTGTGTTCATTCTGGTGTGTGTGAATCTTTTAATACTATCCACAACACCCAATAACATCAATTCGCAAAAGAAAGGACAGAAAAACAGAATAACATTTAACAACCTCTGTGATCGCTACCGCACCCCGTCTGACACCAAATGTGCAAGGCGGTCGATATTCCAAGCTTTTATGTAATATAAAAGCACACCAAACCAAGGAAAAATTGTTACTGTGAATTGTTTTGTTTCTCGTGTGAACTTGTGCAAATGAACAATTACTTGGCATAATCACGCCCTTCACAGAAAAGTACAACAGACCATGGTAGCTTTTTCTCATAATGCCACTGAGTGCATTGAGACACTCAACTTGAATTTGCTGTTCAATTTTTAAAGACTTAAAAGCATATGCTGCAGTGGATATGATGTTAGGATTCAGTAATATATCCAGCAAGGTATTAGTTTATCTCCATTATTCCTACACTGCACATACACATAATATTATGAAGGAAGAAGGTTCTGTCAACTGCAATGTTTCATTCAACGACATTACCTGCGGTAATGAATTTATGGTCGTCAGATGGCTATTACGTCAGTGTATCATTGTGCAGCCACAATACCTGTGTAAACAAGTATTGTTTTACTATCTCATTGCTGTCAAAATATTCAACGAAAAATGTGATTAAAGAAGATGCCCAAATCAGATCAAAGGTCATGACAAGGGGTCATTGATTTATACCGTGACTGAAAAAGTTATTATTAACTTTTAAATTTTCCTGACTGGTGGTTTTGTCTTAACTGTCTTGTCCATGTTGTCGCGTAGGGNNGGGGGGGGGGGTGCCGGGCCAATCGAGAAAAAGAATGTTACTCACAACGTTAATAAATAGGCTGTTATCTAACTTGAATTTTGTCAGTATTTAAAACCATTAAATAACTTCTGGGTATAAACAATGATACGTTTGTACGTATTTGTAAAAAAGGCGTTCATAAACACTTCAGATTTTATTCTTTTATTTTATCTTTGTTAAAACAAACAGATTTACGATATACTTTTTACAAAGTTATTAGGTTAGTTCAGCGAAAATTCTGCTAAGTTGTGACATCATATACAGTCTACATATCTTGACCTCTGTCGACCTCAATTGGCACCTTATTTCCATAGACAACCAATATCGATGTGCTACTCGCAAAATTTTCGTTCGCTAGCCTGGTACTTGCGATTTTTCAGCCGTTATCGTCATTTGATGAGTTTTAACTTCCTTGGTAACCACAATACTCCAATTACTTCCTACAGGACATCAATACAACACATTGTATTGATAGAAAACGTAAGTACACGTAAGTGTACGGTAGCCGAATTCATTCAGAAGGACATCATGATCGACGAAGAGCATCAGCTTTCCAAAAAATGGCGACATATACCTGATGAAAACTTCTACAAAACTATTGAAGCCACATTTCTTTTACGATTGTGTG
Organism: Stichopus horrens; assembly: GCA_009801055.1. Taxonomy (NCBI): domain Eukaryota; kingdom Metazoa; phylum Echinodermata; class Holothuroidea; order Aspidochirotida; family Stichopodidae; genus Stichopus; species Stichopus horrens. The sequence goes on along the minus strand of VJOZ01019572.1, from coordinate 3,591 downwards.
ATAAGGGTGTGCTACCATAATTTGTAGACATAACCGGTGGCGCTATTATTATATTAGGGAGATGCTACTTGGGAGTCGCTCAATAATTAAATAAACTGGTTTATCCGTTTATAAACCAGGTTTTTTAACCTGGTCTGTATTATCGGTGGATAAATCAGATTTATTATCGTGCATTTGGCTCGCCATAATCATGATCAACGATGAAATGAGGTCACTCCTACGTAGTACACATGGGGATAATTCAACATCCAGTTCATACATACTTGGTACTAATCCTCAACTCTTATTGATCAATTATAGTCAGGTGACCGTTTACTATCTGAAGGATAATGCACGGTCAATTTTAGAGTAATTTCACCGGCACATAAATCTAGATTGACAGTGTTTTGTAATCTTCCCTACCTCGTAAATGGTAGGCCTACACACCAAGTATGACTATGAACTTCCTAGTAGGCTTAGCCTAGGGGCTACTGAAAAGTAAAATATAGGTGTCACCGTGACAAATCTCCAACGATGAAGCGGTAGACAGAGAGGTGGTTTATACCCTTTATTTTACGCGTGGTACCAACCACAGAAATACTAGAGAAAAATAACAACATGCAAGTTACACATCTGAGCAAAAAAAGTAAAAAACAAGAAAACGCGAAATAGCCTAAACAAGTACAGAATTACAATCCCCGCAAAAAAAAATGAACGAAAGAAGACAAGAGAAAACAAGAATGACCATAGAAAAGACAACACAACACGATGCTTAGCGAAGAGACTTTAATCTCTTAGCAGGTAACAATAGTTAACTTACAATCGTTGCCAGGCAGGACCACCTATGCAGCCATGGCATTCGGCGGCACCCTGGGTTTACAATGTTAACAGGAAATTAACAGCAGCGTTAACATATAATTATACCGCGGCTGACAGGGATAAACGGCTGGAATATAAAATAAGTGTATGATCCTAAACGAGAGCGTGGAGACCACTCCTGACCGACAACCTGGAGAGGATTCCGCATGCAAGCCGAAGCAGGAAAACAATAAACCACGCGCCAACATGCCACACCTCAAATTCCAAAAGGTCAGAATAATAACGCCATGACATAACCGTTGACCCATGATTGACCAAAGTAAAAGACCCCGTTCACTTGAAAATACCCTCAAGGAAATACTTGAAAGAAACTCATCGACAGCGATGAGAATAGGCCTTAAAACATAAATGTTAAATAAATATACGATTAAATAAATATAGGTAAGCCTAACAACACAGTGATAATCAGTGGTTCTCCATACGGTAATCTTACAATTACAGAATTGTGTCAGCGTTAACTCATGGAAGGAGTTATATTCAGCAGATGATAAAGCACTCGAGAATTAGAAATCCTTCTTCACTGATCTTACGGAAAAATCCAAAAACAATTCGTGATAGAATAAAAACCGCAAAGACTGCAATTGTAAAACTCCCAAAGTCAAAGAGGACGTTTGTGCACAGCAGCAAGTCAAATAACGTAGACCTAAGCCCATAACGTTATGTATGAAGGTTAGCGAAATTGTGTGAGGTAAGACGGCATCAAACGTGATCAAGGTTTTCTCTGGAATGTAACGTTCCAAGATCTGCAACTGTCTTTATAAAGACATCAGTAGAGTCAATTCTAGGCAAATTCCAACAATTTTGTTACTTGATGAGGAAAACAAAGCTCTGTTGGTGCTTTGTTAACAGTGAATAGGTGCACGTACACTGAACCACAGCATAAAAACACTATATGTTACGTCAGCGCCAGTAGTACAAAACATACGTGAACACAGCACTGAGTTGCGTATAGTACACATTGCAAACTAAACATAAGCATGATGTTGCTATGCATGCTGTATATTCATTCTGTTTAAGTGTTACTTTGTGAATTGCACGCGAACGTTGTTGACATATTGTAAATCTTGTTTCCTGTTGTATGTGTTGCCTGCACTTCTAATATGAAGCTCTAAAGTTGGAAGCGGAGTGTTTTTAGTCCTATGTTTGGAAACGAAGCGGGGAGGGGGGCTGACTCCTTCCTCTTGTTTGGTATATGTGTTGAAACTAAAACATAAAAGAAGGGGGGAGGGGTTCGCGAGCTGAAAACTATGAGCTCATATTTTGATCATAATGAGATATTATTTCGAAAATGTTGAGGTCGTATTTTCAAAGTTTTGGATTCGAATTTGATCTTCGTGTATGTAGCTTGTGTGCTGTTTAGAATGTCGATCGCTTCAGTGTTTCTGTAAAGTCATCATGCGTAAGTATCAACGTTGACATTTGTGTGTAGAGTAGCTCCGGGAAAGTTTTGAACGTGGAATTATTTACAAGATAATCATTGCGTAAAGACATGATATGCAGAGGCATATTCAGTTTCGTAATAAAAAAGCGTAAGTGTAAATTAAGATTAACAGATAATTGGCTAAAACCATTAAATATGTTCCTTTAACGAGTGGGCCAAAGGCAGAAGAGACTCCATTTTTTCGCTTTTGTTCGCTGTCCGGTGCTCCTCCCTAGTCACATGCGTAGGCAGGACTTTTGTGGAGGTGGTTGAGGGGAGCCTGTAAAAGCGATATAATGTTTGACACTATGATGATTGTTGAATATCAAAGTACCCTCAATACGATGAAATACAATCGGGTGCAACATTCATGATCATTTAAAGTGATTGTTATTTCTATTACAAAATAAACAATAACTTACTGTGCAAACAATATAGGGGCCACTTCCTTCATGGGTGTCATGGGTAATGCCTATAGTGTATATTTGTTCGAAATTGGATGTGCGGGACCATGGCCCCTCTGATCCTACTCTTTCTATGTCAATGATCACCAAGCAAATAGGCAACAACTTTACACAAGAGGGCAATCCTCTCGGTTGCGTATCTCATCGCCAACATGCACATTAATTTCAATACAGGACCTGCACATAGGAATTGTTATAGTTTATTGCTAAGTACTTACAAAACTTTAAGCTACTGTAATTGAACTAATAGTTCTCAAGATATGCTGGAAATACAAGTTTTGGGTAAAATTGGCTTTTTTTTCTAAAAACAATTCAGCAAATTTCACTCTTCTAACTGCAAAAGTGATACAACTTGAATAGTTCATTCTCAGGTAAGTTTTTGCCAAATTTTGCATTAAATGCTCAAATACTCTTCAAGATATGGTGGAAATACAAATTTTGTGGCAAAATTGACTTTTTTCTAAGAAATCAGCAAATTTCACTCTCTTTACTACAAAAGTGATATACCTTGAAACTTTTCGTTCTCAGGTAAGTTTTTTGCAAAATTTTGCATTAAATGCTCAAATTCTTCTCAAGACTGGAAATAGCAATTTTGTGGCAAAATAGACTTTTTTTTTTACAAAATCAGCAAATTTGACTCGATGTACCATACAACTAATACATCTTGCAGGTATTGGCATCATGCACAACCTTACCAAGTTTCAACTTAATCGCTCATATGCTTTTCAAACTATTCTGGAAAAACCACAATTTGGGCAGGCCCGGATGCACGCACACAGACACCCTCCCATACATATACACACACGCACACACACACGTACGCGTTTTCGGCGCCTATCGGGGACGCAA
>VJOZ01019550.1:1424-11733 GCA_009801055.1 Stichopus horrens | reverse complement strand
CCCCCCCCCCATAAACAATTGATTAGCTTTGTAAGCAAGTATCCTCCTATGTCAAAGCCACGTGAATACCCAGGAGAACCCACATTTAAAACATCTTTGGTCATTTCCCAGAAGCAGGTTATCGACAAAATATCAACATATGAAAAAAGATTTCAACAAAATATCATCGTTTGCTCTCTTCATACTTATATAGGCCTATACATGCAATTTACCCATGACCTACTTTATGCAAAACGTTATTGCTTTACATAACAATTCAAATGTTTAAATTTTATTTCATTGACGTTTTACAGAAAGTTTTTTTTTTCAACGAGGAGTAAAGAGAACAATGACAAAAAAAATCCACCTAGTGCAAATGGTGTCTCTGGCGTATGTAAAATTGTGACAGGCATAAACAGCATTATGACACCTGAAATACCGGCGTAAATAACATTGTCAGTTGAGACGCCGATTTACACGACTACACCCTTGCAGACGTCCTGCGCAGGTTCGTGTGAGCGCCACGTGTGACAACACGCATGCGTTAATTTGCAATAGGTGTTCGTCCGTCTGTTTGTCTATCTGTTATCTGGATACAATTTTTAGTACCACGTTTGCAACAACAGGATATTTGCCATATATAGGGAGGGCTTTGCCGGAAAAATTCAGATAAAAAAGTGTCCTAGCAAGAGCAATTCATGTTCTCTACAACTTCCTCTCGCGCTCGTGAGGGAATGCGGATTATATATGTTTTAGACTTCAGCTATACTTATGTCACGCTCTCGAGGGGGAGGGGGAAAATTCAATATAGGTCGCGGCACCGACACTTAATTGTATATCAATAGTTAAAAAAAGTACCGTTTAATGTTTCCTGTGGTGTCCAGGTCAAATATTTGTGCTGCGACTAATGAACGAAATCATCGGTGATAAGAATAGCAAAAAAATGTGTTGACCTTTCAGGTGGATATGAGCATACCTTATGCATATGATGACCAATTTAACAGCCGTATAACCGATATATGCTAATATAAACAATAGTTGCGGTTGATCGAAACCTTTTTTTTCTCACATATTCTTGCCCTCATGTGAGAAGGGGGGTCATTAAAAAGTTCACCGTTAACGAAAGAACCAATGCCGAATTATAAAAAGTACTGCCATGTTAGTGGCTGTTGAGTACTTCCATGGACGAATAAGTGTGCTAATGACCTAGCCAAATTAAACGTCGAGAAAAGGATGTTTCCACGAAGGTAACGGTGCGGTTGAAGTTCTATAAATAGCCGGACTAGTTCCTGTGCGTATCATGAAGGCCTTGGTTATTGTTTACAACAATTCCGGTATACGGTTCCCGGAAAATCCCCCCCCCCCCCGATTTAGCATTTAGGACTTGTCCGGCCACCCCGGTACATTGTGGAAATTTAAAATCATAGGGCACCATAAAATACTAAGCAAATTACAACTTCAAGAGACTGACAAATCAAAGATCACTTCAGTTAAAAATCATCGGGGAGGGGGATGAGCGTTAATCAAGGGTGGAATTGTGTCTATGTAGTGGTGTAGAACGATGGACCTTGGCACTGTGCTTGAATGGCCAAATCAATGTGCAAAGCGTATTTAATATATCTACGAATTTACGATATATGTCTACTTTAACGAGTTTCCCTTGGACTGTAAAAACTTTCTTTATTCATCATAAATGGCAAAAACGTGAAATGCAATCACTTCAGTGTTTATCCTTTGCTTTGATCAAACTAGCTTTCAAAGTCCCCTACCCAACGCAGTTCTGCGTAATGCAATGATATTCGTATCTTAGCAACGGGGAAGCAATGGAGACCAACTGCCAATCAGCAGGCAACGTCTTGGGAACCCCGTCAGTCGATCAGGGCACCTTTATTTCCACAGTAGAACAACCGGCGTCGTTCGATTCTGCCAGGGTATGTTGAACCCTTCGCCTGATGAGGGCAGTTTCATCACAACAAGTGATGCAAGTGATGGGTTTATGTACACACCACGTGATAAGCCCCTGAATCAAGATCGGGGACGATTGTGTTGCGCAATTACAGAAAGACACGTGTTCATCGTGCAACAACCGGTTTCCGTCGGTTTCTTTGATCAATGACGACTCGTCGAATGAAGTCTTGATACGAAGTCTGATCTGACGGACGGATAAAAGGGCGGGAAAGTATGTATTTCATGTCTGCGTGGGAGGAGACCTCTTCCCTCAGTCGTTTAGCCTAACATGGCATGCTATCTGTAAGTCACTCTTTCGTTTGTTTTAAACAGTTTTTGGAATCAGAAAGACGCGCGATTTTGAGATACAAGGATGGGAAAAATGTGGTGGTTCGTAAAAATAAGAATATTATCATATTATCACATCTAGTACGCACCCCCTCCTCCGGGCGAATGAAAAGAAAAGTTAAATTGAGATCCAAAATTTATGCAGCAACAGGAGTCCTTTCGTTAGCAGCAACAGACAAATCATCCCACACCCAATGAAAGGCAAACGACTTGAGGGATTCATCTCAGCAAATGGGCCTTTGTATGGATTGTTCATGACCGCATGCAAAGATGGGGGCCATGTATCGATTGTTCTCAATCGATACGACCCAGGACAAACTTTCAGGTCCACACAGGTCATACTCATTACACTTAATAGTTAATCGATTGAATCTGATCTATAGTCTGTCAAGGTGCACTGTAATCTAAAGAGAATCCTCAGCAACATTATAATTAGGTGGAATCATGTGTTTTGTCTTTGGGCGCTTCATGTGATAGGCTCAGGCTGCGCACCTTGCAAACTTAGTTACATGAGTGAATGTAACCTAGATCGACCTACACATACGTGCACCGTTATCGCAAACATTGCATAAACTTAACTTTACTTTCACATTTTCTTTTTCCAATGATTGACTCCTTACAGCTTATGTTCACTGAACAAGCACATCATCACTTCTTCAGAATGTTAAGTGCCTATTCACAAGGAAATGGTTACGTAATAATATTCTGGACAGAGGCGGATTCTATTGGATGAAACTGGTTTTCGTGTCGTCTAGACTTGTCCAAGAGATAACGATATGTGCTGGCCATCCGGCCTCGTATCCTTCTATAGTTGGTTAGGTCGAAGTTTTGTTATCTTTATACAAATTTTCTTGGAGGTCGCTTGCCACCAAAATGTTCTCAAGAAGGTGTTTTTTTTTTCTTCAGTAGTAGCCTCACAACTTTTTGAAAGTGACAATGATGAAGAAGACGTGATCAACAGACAATTACAATACAAAAAGCAACGCTAGGAAACAATACAATTTCTTGGTATACTATATCCAATACGAGTATCATCTTATGACAGGCGCTATCTTTGAAATCATCAACAGTTGATCACACAGTTCCCAACTTGGCATATGGCAACGTTTTCTCGAGAAAATTACTATTTAGAAAAACACGTTTTAATGATAATAAGTAACATTGTAGGTATACGACCACGTTTAAGTATTTGAAAGTTGGACCTGACCCTAAAGAGATTTACTTCTACCTCTCACGGGCAGACAGGTCGATTAGAAGCCCTAGTACCTGGGTTTGAAACATACCTTAAGAATGCCAAACGTATTATCACGTGTGGTCTTTAAATGTTGTAGATATAGTCTGGTAGATTTAATCGTGTATACTCTGCATCGAAAAAAAAAATGTCAAAATGTTTTTTTCTTCTTTTTTTTTGCCCTTGGATTCAGCCGTTGGTAATCTAATTTCTGTCAGAAATGTTTACCCATGCAAACATACGCCACTTCTGGATGTGATTGACAATTTCAACCGTAATCATGCACACGTAACGACTCACGCTGAAGGAAACTGAGGTTAAGAAGGAAGGGGACAAAGAGATGGGATATAATCTGCTGCGAGCGGTCGCATTAAATCTAACGCAGGACGTTAAAAACTAAAAAGGTATCATTATATACCTCAAAATTCAAAAGTCAATCACCATGTTTATTTCTGTCTTGAAAACTTGTGAACGATACTTAAAATTTCTTCAGTTCGATAGTTATAAAACTCCATAAACCACAAACACTACGTTCGATGGAAAAACGAAGTAAATACTGCGCAGCTTTTTACGTACACTTCAATCAAGTGATTCACTTGAACTGAACGCTTTGCAAGATGAGCAAACTAAGCAAACCGAAGTTTGCAGTGGCTACGAAAATGAGTAATCGGCGGCCTGCAAACTTCGAATGGTCATGGTTGCCCACCGTAAATAAGAATGAAGGTATTGTCTTTTACAACAATTAAGGATTTTGTTTTCGCCCATTCACCTTTTGACACTTTTGTAGTCTTACATTATACCTGAACAAAGGAGAGAGAGTCACAGACTCACAGGTAGTCCATTTGCTTAGAATCGATTTTCTATCTCACAATCACCGAACTGGATCACAATTGATGCATACACATATACAGCCGCTTTCTGGAATGTGACGATCAAGGCAAGCAGAATGGTATTTCCAACTAATATTTCGTAGCCTAGGAGTACAATTATACCAACAAAAAAAAAAGTCGGTATATAGAAAATGAGAGAGAACAAATTTCTGAAAGACAATCTCTCTATGTTGTAAAATTGACAACTTACCTTGTATGTCTGCTTCAATCGGTGTTTCGAGTTCCTTCGGAACGCTCTGGAAAAGTATTCCAAATTTTGGATCTTCAGGTACCATTGTCTGTTTTGAGAAAATGCACGAACTGATTATTTTGGTTTACTACTCTTAGCAAAGATGCTTGATAGTATCTTTGATTCCTGCTAGCTGTAACTCTATTAAAGCACTTAATTGTCTCTGACTCTTTTTAATATGCCAGCGATCCTTTTATTTGAGCTCTTCTTTCTCTGTCACTGTTTGCCGCGGCTGACTTTGAATTCTCTACTGAAGCGGTTTCATTTGCCGAGGCATGTTATATGCCCTTTCCTTCCGCGAGTCTTGCACGAACCGTCGAATTACGGGAATTCAATTCCCCGAACTTCCCGCAAAACTTATTTTTCCGTAGTAACGTGTTTTTTTTTTTTTTTCTCCGTTTCATAACTGATATTGACCTTACAGGAGAAACGGCATGTTCCACTGCTTTTGAAGGAACTCACGGAACCGACAAAAAAATATGTACGGTATCTTATATGCTCCATTTCTGAAGAACTAGGAAACAGCTATGACTGATACCTTACTCGGGAGAATCGCTCTGTAACAGTGACGGCAGTTGCTTACACAAGATCACATGCTGCTTCTTTTTTTTTGTGCGTCCTTTCGTAAATTTTTGGTAGTAAAGTTTCTCGTGCGCCTGTCTGTCGACGGGTAAAAGTGAATTAATCACTTGTTGAATACTGCTGCGTCTGTTGTAGTTTCTTGGCCATACACTTTTACAGTGGGTCACAATGAAATATTAATATGCGAAATAGTCCCCCCCCTCCACAAAGGACCACAAGAAAATGGACTTTTAACTGCTAGGGGAGAAATGTTGATAAATTATAACGTTGCAATTGCATGATGTTGTGTTGTCGGTAGCCTAGAACTGTGGTAATTGGGTTATTAACAATTAAGTAATTAATGCCTCCCGGAACTGATATTTGTAAGTCCCTTAATATTTTTTTGCCTTTTATGTGTGATAATATGTTAACAATCCTAGTCGGTTTTCTAAATGAGAATAAATGTCAGGTTGTGTTGAAATAGGCCTCCTATAAATTACTGTGGAATGTCTCTCCATTCTTTCTTAAATTTTGTTGAATTTCCACGGTCAGAAGCTGTAGTACTAGTATCCACGTATAAATAAAAGTAACATAAATCGAGTATCAGGGGTGTATATATTACATATTGCCACGGTATGTTAAGAGTTGTTATTTTATAGACTAACAGTTACATTTCGCTACGGCTTATTGTGTAGCTTATTTTCCTTTTTTTCCTTTTTTTTTTTAGAAATGGGTCACATCAAATTATGAACCGAAAAAAGAACCACTCATTGCAAATTACTTAGTGCTGATGCGTTTTCTCTGTATTGCAAATTTTTAATTATCGCTTGTTTTTTTGTAAATTAGCGTTTGTGAAGCAAATCAATTGCCAATTTAAAAGCAAACATATAATGTGATGCAAAATGGGTCTAATTTAACAGTTTTAATTTAAGTATTGTGGCAGCTGGATTGGATGTTAATGCAAGTGTATCATCCTGAAGCCAGGTACAAACACTGAGCCTACAGGTTTATCATGGTATATCAGTACTAACTAAAGTGATGCTCTTTTTACCGGAACGAAGTCAATGTTTTGAATTGCAGGCAAAACTGAAGTGAAGGGCACCTTGAACGTTTTCCTTGACAAGGCTATAACGCACACTACAGTCTAGTATGGGCAGTTGCGTCGAACAGATCACGTAGGCCTAGTGACATACAAGCTTGATTTGATTTTGTAGGTCTGAGTCTTGGCTTTTATGGCTGACGCCTTAATTGTACGAACGACTGATTAAAGTCTGCCTCTTTAAAGCCTGTGGAATCTTGAAATACTTTTCCTTTTATTATGGTAATTAGATTATGTGTATTTCATTAAGTGAAGTCCATGTCCGTGGCGTATCGGTATTTCTAGTCACTCTTGGCTTGAGTGATGTGGCTAGTGGTGTCTGTTTAGCATAGGCTTAAACCAAAACATGTGTATCCGCCTCCGGTATGCAACGCAGCAATCTGAAGTTTCGTTGTCAGTATAGTCCGTTAGACCGATAGCAACACTAACAGTTAGGTTTAGGCTATACTCAGGGTCCTTGGTGGGGACTTAATTGTCCCTCCTGATTTTTTTTTTCCAACTAAACCTAGCCTAAACGTTGTGCGCAAAACAACATCAAAGAAGTAACGTTAGTTACGCCTTACTTACAGTTGCACTTCTTAACAGAATTTTTTGAAAGACTTCAGGAATATGGTTTGAAACATATTCACGGTAAAGGTTAGGCAAGAACAGCCACACATATTCATGTCAGCGTTTTTGCAAATTGTATGACTCTGTGTATCTAACTAACATCAACTACTTAATCATTGAAAGTCATGATGGGCTACAGTAATTAGTACAGGTGTGATGCAATGTGTACTTTGGAGGCACTCTCAAGTCTCAGCGCTGCTAACTTAGACCATAAAGACTTGGGCTCGGGCCATATTGCTCTTAATGAGTTGCTTAAATATTGTAACATCATGGGACTTTCGGTGCGTCACCATTCTAGCCTATGTGACCTTTAATCAACGTCCTGCCTTATTACTTAGCGATACGTAAGGCCTAGGCTCTCCCCTAACCCTACTTCATGTTTAAATTTCGCGCGCTCTCAGATGATAGTAGAAGTTAGGCTTACAAAACAGCATCGAAGCACTGCAGTTACGTTGAGGTCGCGGGTAAGGGCGTACTCGAGTACTAAAGTTACACTAGGCCTAACTTTGCAAGGCGACATGGTGATCTTCATAGTGAGTTAGAACAAGACTTAAGGAAATACTTAGCTATAAGTAGGATTCCTAGTCCATTGAGCCGCAAATGAACGGAAAAATAAGTTAGACTCACCGTACCAAGTAACTTGAATTTTTCTTGTTGTGGACGGAAAACTGTTAGAGAATCTCTTTGACACGCTGACGGTGGTTATCAACGTCAATGGTACTAGCGGCGACATTCTGGATGGTTAATATAGGCGCATGCTAGCGGTACAATTTCTTCTAACAGTATCTAATTATTCACCTAACTTGAACATTGCAGGTGACACATGCTATCAGATCACATGGTGTAGACTTCAGTTTCACATGTGCACAAGCAAACCCGCCTTGTCATTACAACTTCGGATAGCGCGCCCCGTTTTCGTCACACAGAGGGATCATAAAACAATATAAATATTCGTAAGCTATATGATTCAATTTTCTGCCACACTTCGTTGGGATCCCTTGTGTCATAATGAAATATATTTTGTTTATTGGTGCAATCAATAGGGCTAAATTCCTAGTTGCCTAGAGACAAATAAGAAAATGCGGCTCCCCGCGTCTGTATCATGCCGACTGATCATGAACTGGTCTTGTGCTAACAATGAGCAAACTTTGCTGAGAGCACCAGAGAGCGATTGAGTTCGGAAAATACCATCATGGGTGACACATAAGGCTCTAAATGATATTTGGTATCAAGTGATACATCTCCACCTGTACAAATTTGGGCGTTCAGTATTTCCACTTGCGACCTGACCTGGCGGGCTTACTATAGTGATCGGGCTTCAATCTAATTGTACTTCAAGTTGGCGGGATAATTAGGTGGCAATAAATATGCAGTAACTACCAGTGAATTTTCTCATGAGTGCCTTATGTATTCATATTTGCCCTATACGATGAACAAGTGGTTGAATTCCCGGGATTCCTTCTGTGGCCACTAGTCGTCCATCTCTACGACAAAAGCTCCTCCTGCCAGTCCACGCTAGATGAGTGTAATGATGAGGTATAGAATTAAAAGTCCGGACAAGTTCTGCACAGAAACTTCCAAAAAATCTTTCACCATATTGATCCACATTGTTGGCTTCTTTCCGTACTCACATGCCGATAGTAGTCTATATCAAATCCAGTACGTCACTCCTGTATAGTCCCTGTTACAACCGGTAATATAAAATCAACCGATAATGTAAAAGAAAAGTAGGTCTACCGATAATCTAAACAAAAAATATCTTTGAAGTGATAATGTAATAAAAACCGATAATGTAAAATAAATCCTTGACTGAACCGACAACCCAATCGTTGGAAAAAGGTTCTCTTGTCAATGTATTGTACGCCAGCATTTTTCCACAGGATGACTATCGTTTACAAAACTGATTGGTATCGGTATAGGCCTACAAAGACTGCTCCATTGGTCTGCAAACATCGACAGTAACCTTAAACCCAAATGTGACTTAAAATGCAAAATAACCCAACAGAAAAGGGCTACATCATAATTAAACTATTTCTCAAAAGAAGATTGGAACCCCTTCCTCGTAGACCTCCCCCCAGGCTTGTGATCATCCATCTCTTGATTTACCGCTCTCCCCATCAAGATACTACTTTGGGGCCACCAACACCACCGGCCCCTACCCCCGGAAACATCCCCTATTCCTATACATGTCACTCCCATTTGGGTAATTCTTTATATATAATTCATAGGGCGGATCCATACTGAGCCCCCTCAGTCTAGCTAATTGGGTGGAGGGGGGAGGGCAGGGAGACAATTGCCTCTCCTGGACAAAATGCTTGGGGAAATTTTGGGAAATAATACATAATTTTCCATTTCTCAAAATGTTTCATAGAATACGAATTCCGTGAGCCATTGCCATGCATAACTTGTATTTAATGCAACATATTCCCCACGTTATAGTGAAGCATGAAGCATGCCTGAGTAGCGTTCCACGGAAGTGCTCCCTCGCTGAAGGAGGTTAAGAACCATATATACAACTATGGAGCTTTGCACAACTTACACTGGCAGGTATGGATCCAGCTCCAAAAGTGTGGGAGATCTTTCACAATTTACATATCTCTGTCCTGGGGAGAGGCCTAGAGAGGGGTAAACAAGTTAGGTGTCTGTATTGCAAATGGTGCAATATTTGGTCAAAATTTACCTTAGACATTGTAGTGTCAATTTCACAGTCTACGCTATATTGTTTTCACTTTTTACGTAAAAAGTTGACGTCCTGTCAACTGATGTTCAGAAGGTTAACTGTCAAAGAAAAAAAAAATTCCAGAAATTTTATCCTTTTTTTACTGCATGTGTCCAGCCTAACGTACAATATTTGCGCTCACATATAGCCTTCTTCAGTCTGTCTCCGAAAAATACGGTTGTAAATACTTTGATCAAAATGACAAAATGTAAGTTGTTGACAATATGAATTAGTGAGATCATAGAACTGCGCAAGGGTGAAGGTGATCTCTAGCCAGGCAAATGATAATCGGCTCACTACGTATTCAGACGCATTTTCCGGATGAAAGTCCAGGTAGTGACATGTGACTAGCCACTTACGTACGTAAGTACGGTTGCTCATGCATAGAAATTCTACGAGTTGATTAGTGTGGTTCCCGCTAGCGCCTGTGCGTGGTAGGACAAATGTTGCCAGTTACAAGGAACGCTGCAAACCACAAATGGCATAGTCCATTCCTCAGTCCATTTACGGAAANNATTATTAACACAGTAAAATGGACGATGTGCAGGAATTTTAAGTCAACACTGACGTGTGTCCAAGATTCTACATTTTAACCATTCATCCCAGTTTTAGGTTTCATAATTTTAAAAAAGTGGAGGGGGACATTTCGGAGATGTCCCCATCTGACGAAGAAGTGAGAGGGACTCGCCCCCCCCCC
>VJOZ01019541.1:0-15126 GCA_009801055.1 Stichopus horrens | reverse complement strand
TCTTTCCCCCCCCCCAAAAAAAGTAACACTAGTAAATGTGTTAAACTTGGTTACTGTACCTCTTCAATTTTGTGTAAGGTTGTTCTACAATAACTTTGATTTTAATCACCAGTTGAGGAGATTATGCCCTGAATAATCTATTGTTTGAACATACATTGACCACCCTAAGCAACCTGTATTGTTAGCTCACCCACATACCTGTGTGAATGGAACTGTTCAGTAATCTTCATTGTATACTCAGCCTGAGATTATAGATTTTTTTGTATGAATAAGAAACTGTGCCATGCCCTGCCTCATTTTGATTTCACCTTTTTAAAGCGGGAAGCGCAACGTTCTAAGTATAGCTTATAATTACTTTATGTTGCCTGCAGTCATATCACAAACCACATAGAAACTGTAATCTAGTACATGCACTGTATATTGTACAAACAGTGCAGTTTTGTAGTAGAAAGAACATGATCATCATAGTACTAGAACATTTGTGGTAATTTTTACATTTCTTTTCTAATGTTTACCCTACACAATGTAAGTGCTGTCAAGTGGTTTGAATTCAGACTGTATACTGTTCATGTTCTGTGTCTATTTCCATAAATGGGAACTGTGGGATGAGATCCTAGTGTAACTGCATGAAGGCATTTTTGCATCTACAATTTTTAATAGTGAGATGTGTGGGATTACATCCTACTGCAGTCTAAGGATTTGAGCACAGAACTTAGCTAAATGAAAATTAGAGCACACATAGCTTTCAGGATATAGCATGTCCTATTAGGCTATGATTAGATACTTCAGATAATGTATGCAACAACTTCATTTATTAAACTCAACTGCAACTGTGGAGTGCTTAAATATTCACTTTGTGTCAACAGTCGTCCATGAGAGTTAATTGCATTTGAAGTGTGATCATGAGCTGCTCTCAAGAGGACATCGGTAGATAATACAGCAAAAATCTCCATATTCCCATTGCTGTGTGTGAGAAATTGATGAATTCCCATTGAAACTTGTGCAAATTTACATACTCATTAATTTCGCTAACAGATACATACCCAGGTATCACCTTGCCATTTCCCATGGCACTCTTGTGGTGGAAGAAAAGAACTTAACTTCTAAGAAAGTTGTCAGTGTTTCTTTGTTGTGTTAATCAGTATTAAAGTTCTGTTCATCTTATGACTCATGAGGTATTCACTCTACTTGATAATAAGATAATGTATTGATCTGACACAGAATGAAGGTTCTTCAACAACTGGTATGATAGCCCACAACCTAAATGTTAACACAATGAAAAGGCTTAATCACCATTCTGTGAAAGCTGCAGTGTTAATTGCTTTCCCACTTCTTAATGAAACAGGGTTTCAAGTCTCTAGTGGTATGAAATTTGGATAACTGAGGCAATACTTCATGGTAGATGCCTTTTTTGACATGCATTGGTTTTACATACAGTTTTTGCCAGTATACTTAAAAGCCTTAATTTCAGAAATGGCCAGATCTCACAGTAATTGTGGTGGTGTTGATTTTTTGAAATGGTAAAAGCCCTGGAAATTGATATTTGAGCATTTAGACAAATGCTGAAGCCTGAAGGGCAAGGTCTTTTTATTGTCCAAAATGTCCAGAGTCAAGACAATTTTGCACTGGGTCAAGACAATTTTTTTGAAGACAAGTACATCTCTTCTTAACCTAGTTTATAGTGCACCAGTATGCCACTGCTGTGGTGCAGGGTGCATATAGCGCCTCACTGATGCTGCTGCCCTAGGTGGCTGCTACTCCAAAGAGCTTGTTAGTGATAGTCAAACATTCCTGTTACAGACTAGTCCAGAATTTGATGAACTTAATATTCACGAGCATTAACGGCCATTGGTTTATTACTTTGTGGTGTAGGTGGTGCTCAGTAACTCAAATCAATGTTACTGATTACTTGTTGCTGTATTGTGTGTATGCACACACGGTACCACGAGGCACTACTGTGGTTCCTCTAGAGTTTTCAGTGCAGCTAGTGCTATACCATTTTAATTGCAACATATGAAGTGACAGTGAGTGACATGCCTAGTGAATCAGTGTTACATGTGACATGTATCTGGGCACTGAATTGCAACACATTTGATACTTTGACATTCTTGAATTAACAAAGAGCTGTATTAGTGATTTCACAGGATAATTTGCCACCAGTAATTAGTAAGTGTCTTCTGCTTTCTTTATTTTGGACTGTGTTACTGTATTAACTGTATTACATGGCTGTTGTGTAAGTAGCTGGTTGTCAGATTTGTCTGTATTACACGTTACACACAAGTCTGCCATGAAAATTTCATCAAAATTTACAAAATATGAAAGTCCTGAAATTATATTTGAATACAAAGCTGGATAAGTGGACAAACTTTATCACAATTGAATATCCTATCACTGCCACCTTACATCCACGTCACAAAAATTGTTTGTGTTTATTCCAGATTTTATCATTTTTCTGTTTACTCTATGTACAATACATGTTTTATCATGTAGACATAAGACACAGTGGTGCCACTACACATGTTCTAGTAGGTTTACTGTGAACTTGTCATTTGACTCAAGTGTTCAGAAGTATTTGCTTGTTCTTTGAAACACAGTAGCAAATAATTAATTACATCTCTTTTTGCACCACATATTTGATGAAGATAATTAAAGTACTCTGAACTCTAGATTTTGGTCGGAAAGTTCATTGCCTCTTAGAATGAGTCACGGAGGCTGCTGCGGTCACCACGAACGTCACTGAGGATGACCAAAATTGGTTCTCAGTTTGAGACCTTTACTGGTAATCAGTGATACCATAATCATGCGGAGTTGGCTGCCCAGCTGGTGGTGGAATTGCACATGATTACAAGTAGACAGTGAGTACTGTACATGTGAAGCTAACAATACAGTAAATAAAGCAGCAGTGATCTATATAGACTGCTTTGAAATGAGGTTACACTGAATAATACATTTGCCAGAACATTTACAAGAGAAATAGGTACGATGGTCAAGTTAAATTAAGGGTCAATATTGTATGGTACAGTCAGCCGTACTGTACAGTAATTTAACATGCTGCGATACTCATGTGTGCCCTTTATAATTTCAGTCAAGGGCTGAATGTCAAAGCTAACACTATTCGACATAACTTGAAAACCATCATTACCTAATTTTTCAAAAGGATCACTAGAGTGTGTATGAATTGACTCTGCTCTGACCGTCATACAGTACATGTAAACCAATTATTGGTACAAATATGCACAAACATTAATTATTCATCCAAGTTGTGTTTACTCTGCTATTAGTTTAACATTTGTGCTCAATATTATTCCATTAAAGCACAAAGTCTACTTATTCACTCAGCTACAATGAACGTAGCTGCCATTTTCAGGATCGACATATTACAGTTTGTCTAAATCTTAGACTATCAGTCGTGTGACGTATATTTTGTTCAGGAACATATCACGTTGGTTCATTACCATCACTTGACATCTTCAGGGACTATTTGACAAACACTTTTTTTCTCTGAAAGCAATTAATAGTGGTTTAAAGTTTAGTTTGGAACTTGTTTACAGTGTATTGTAAATGTAATATGATCCCATTTGATACTGAGCTTGTGTTTACAGTGGGTACAGTGCAGTGTTCATACTAACAAATTGAACCTGGGAGGGAAATCCCTCTCTACATAAAATTTTTGGGAATGATTTTCAGAATCAAGGAGGGAGTTGTCACTTGGTAGAAATTCTGTTGCAATTTGTTACGTGTATTTTGTAATTGTATCTACGACCAGGATGAGCAGGAATTTCCCTGCATAACATTTATCTTTGTGCAAGATTCAGGAGACAAATACTTTATTCACACAATCCCAGACTTACAGTAAGCACGTTACACTGGTTCAGAGTCCTATGTATGTTATATACGCTTTATTAGCAGCAAGAACATGGATCCATATATGCAAAGGTTAAGGAGACTTTTTACCAGTTACAAATCACCATCCTGGGGGAGGGGATTACCATTATTTGCAAAGATGAAAATACAGTTATAACAGTTTCAAGATTCATCTTTTTTTGAATCAGTGGGAAGAGGACTTTTTGGAGGTGTTCCCATTTGAAAAAAAGTGAGGGAGATGCATCTGGCATCTCCCCCCTTGCCCCTACCCCAAGATCCAGTGTTGCAGTGCACATTGTCATAATTTCCTTTGTTGGGCCATTATCTCTATAACTGGTTTCATGTAGGTAAGTGATGCCATTATTTGCAAAAAAAAAACACAAGCGTCCAAAACAAAACTCTCTTAATACATAACATTCTCAATTGTCTTTGATATAAACAAAGGTATGAGACATATCACACGAGTCCCTCAATTGAGTTTTCATGTCATAAATTTGCATACTGTATATAGCCAATGTTTATTCATGATGCAGGTATGAAATAGGAAATTGCCTGTAAAATCATCAATACTCAATGGACTTTGATGGAATTTGTGACTCCTTTCAACATTTCTAACAAATTGTGCAGCCCTACAGATTCTGTTGTACAGTGTTGAGGATTTGATATATTGATAGTGGTTCCTATATGATTTGATCTACAGTAATGATATGTAAATGGTACCTGAACGGTTTCTGCATCCTTGGTGCTTTAGGTTATGATTAATAGAGCCAATATTCCAAAATGTCATTTTCATGTCACACATTTAACCCTTTTTCACAGTTTCATGTTTTATCTTTTTTGAATCAGTGGGGAAGGGACTTTTTGGAGGTGTCTCCCATTCCAAAAAGACAAGGGAGATGCATCTACCATCCCCTTCCCTGCCCCCAGATCCATGTCCATGATTAGCTGTTCAAGTAGTGCCGAGTAATATTTACCCTTAACCAACATTTAGTGTCTAGTAGACTGTTCCTTGATTCAAAGTAGTGTCATTAACAAAAGGTAACCCAGAACTTTTCAAGGTCATATTAGTTTCTGTAATTTACTAATTGCTATTCAATTTCCTGTAATGAATATACCAAATTTGGTTTTGTACTGATTCATGCCAAGAGAAAATATATCAATGCTTGGTACATATTTGAAAACTTGTAGTAGAACAAAAGTGTGCCTGGACAACGCCCACCCCTCTCGGAGTCCACTCTTCACTGCCCTACCTTCAGAGGAACAAACTTGATCATTCGAGACTCACAGTACATGTATGGGCAATCCTCCTTACAGGTTCTACAGACCCCTGACTAAAAATGAGATTGAATGTCACATGAGAATTATCCAATATTCATAAACCAACAAAAGTGCATATTGTAGTCCAGGAGATAATTTTCACAGGTCTGGCACACAGTTTTATATTCAGAATAATCAGAAGGTCAGGTAAATAAAGCTTTGATACAAGTGCTGGTGATTAATTATTCTTTCTCTGCACAAACTTCTGAATGCCATGTAGTACTTGCGGCAACAAATACTGTTCTTACCCTTGTACAGTACCTACAAGTTACAATATTCCTGAGTCATCCACCTTGCAATCACACCTTCCCTTGTGCCTTGTTGTCAAAGTATCACCTGCAAAACTAACTTGCGTAAAGTTATAGTCAATTACAATTAACCTGTTGCTTTCATTGCCATTGTTGCAACCTTTGACCATGATTGTTTTGATTATGCCACCAAAGATAACTTGCTTCTTCTACTGCACAATGTACTCTACACTGTAGATGGATGGTGTGTGAATCCACCATTGTAACTTCTTAGCTGTCAAAGAGAGAACTGCCAAAGAAGCATTTAATATACTGCACTACATTATTTTTTTTTAAAGTTTCTTGAAAAACGTAGCATGAACCGTAAATAGT
The DNA here is from genome assembly GCA_009801055.1 of Stichopus horrens. Lineage (NCBI taxonomy): Eukaryota > Metazoa > Echinodermata > Holothuroidea > Aspidochirotida > Stichopodidae > Stichopus > Stichopus horrens. Next base: position 9,325 of record VJOZ01019541.1, on the reverse strand, counting down.
TCAGCGACTGTGTATATGGGATGCATGTCATACTTAAGACTTACATCCAGATATATTTAAAGAAAGCCACAGCCATAATTGCAGGGATACAAGTACTAATTTTTCCAGCATGATCAGATTCCCTGCATGTACCAATACTGAATGGAAATTAGCATTATTGTATATTCAGCAACTGAAACCAGTTAAACACATGAAGAAGTTGATTTAGTTTTATAAGATATGAGTGGTGCTCCCCTCTTTCACTAAGACCTCGATCTGTTTTGTAATTGTGTATGCAGGCAATCCACAGAAAAAGATCAGTAATGTAGCAATATTGACATAAAACTTGTGTGTAGCAAATAATCCAACCATTGAATGCAACTATCTGGTTGCCCCAATTAAAGCAGGAATGCTTGCCTTTCATTTTTCCATGAAATGTACCTTTTTCTTAGATACTGTGCAACAGCAAACAAAGTGCTTGAATGAATGGTGTGAGAGTTTCCAAAAGTTGTACTTCAGCCAAATATTGAGTGAGTGCACCACAGTGCGTCTCTGCTCAACAAGTTATAACAACACATTCCTCCGTCACCAGTTTGGGAAGACTTCAGCTGCCATAAACTGTTACGTCTCCTTTTATTTCTACCAATGCATTGTACTGAAGTGAATTCACTCAGTCATTGTCCAGTGAACCCAAGTTGCACATGTTACAATACCCAGTACACCTGAACACCTTTGTACCACCTACTAGTTCAGCAGCTCAAATGCTGTGATTCAACCCAAAATCAACAGCAAACTGATTCGTCTTGAGAAGTCAAAGGTTATTATGATCCGTATTTCATTTACCACATAGTTGAATAAATTATGTCAACAATTTTCTCTCATACTGTGCTCTCAGTATTATAAAAACAGTGGAAGTGCTGTGAGAATATTTTTGCCCTATCCTGTTCAGAATTAAACCACATTTTAAGGAGTAAACACACATTATCAGCACTATTTAACTTGATTGATACTGTCTGTGTAACTATAGTCTGTCTACTTTGTCTAGTTACATTTTATTTTGTGATCTGAGCACTCACTGATATATGTTTTAATGTGAAAGGTTGTGTTTTAAATTTGAGCAAAACTAGATTGTAGCATAGCCAACTTAATAGACTTTTTTTCATGTATTGCACCTATTTAATACAGTAATTCTTAGTTGTGGTCTAAGAAAAAAGTCTCCCCTATTAATAAATGATGCAGTATAGTAATTGCTGCAACGTACTAAGACAAAGTACTAAGACTTTTAAAAAGTGACGTAAATTTTATAAGGCCTACAGTATTTTACTCTCAAGGTACAATTATTTGCAGACTGTGTATCTCAGTCCTCTAATTCTCCGTGAAGAGTATTATTTTTTGTAAATAAAACAGTTGTTAGAACGTAATATTTTGATATTGCAAACATTTTGACGTCAGCAGTCACATGCAGTTGAAGTGTTTCTTTTATCCTAAATCCTGAATTTAATGCTTCACCTGTTGAACCGAATACATTTAATACAGCTGAATTGCACTTTGAAATTGATAGCTACCATATAAGTACCTGTAGCTGTGCAGCTTTTGAAACTGCAGCAAAAGTGGCATTGTTTCTTTTCATAGCATCAGCATTGAGTAAATCTATTGCCTCCAATGTACTCGATATCGATTGCGAATATGGATACCAAAGAAAAAAAAAAAACCAGCATGCAGTCAGCACAATAGCTGGAACGTTGTAAGATATTAGAACTGTCTGCGGTCAATTTGTGCAGATCTTGCTTAATTACTGCAGTCTCACTGCAGGCTGGTTTCGGATGAACAAATTCATGAACAGATACATACACTGATGTACAAACTGACTCACTCACACTGTACCTAGCATATTGCAGATCAGTTTAGTTTTAGGGTAATTAGTTACAGGGGTGAAACAAACTTCAATAAAAGATTGTTATTAATTAAATCGTTTTGTAAAATTTGAGATCCAAGTGAAATAGTTTAAAACTGTTAAGAGGTAGTGCTATGTGTGAAGCCAGTGCATGACCAAGTTTAAAAACTGAATCAAACATAGATGTATGCTTTGATCTCTAAGCTTTAGAGATGTAATCAGGATATCACAGCACTAAGTACAGTAAACGTGATGTTAGAATGTAATCTGCCTCAGGATAGAACTTAAACTGATTCAAGGTGCCGTTGAATAGGGTACTGTCTGTTGTATTCAGAAGGCTTTTATGCAAGATGTCAAAACTATAAAACAAACCTTTATCTGCAAATATTATGTTTGTCAGAGGGAAAAAATGAGCTTGTTTTCAAATTTAATTATAGTAAAATATATGCCATGTAATGTATGATTTGCATGCTAATTAACATGTGTAGCACACAAATGATTCATATTTTACTATGCTGTGATGGTGTATTTTAATCTTGGTTTTAAATCTTTCGGTTTACAATACCTCATGATCCTTAATTGTGACACATACATGTACACAGAGTTTTTTTAGCATTTTGTGAGGTACAGTGCCTCCGCATTCAGGGCAGTAATATAGGCACAGTAGGTCTACATACACACAGGGGTATATTGAAAATTAAATGAAGTGTTAAAGTTACATTGCTAAATGAACCATTCACATAGAAGTCAAACGCACACACTTCCTTGTTTCCTGAAAGTCATTGAACGGAAATAGTCATCTGATTTCATGTTAAGATAAAGTAAATATTTTGGCAGGATTTGAGGTGTTGTATGTCTTCAAATCAACCTACCGTGGAACATAGAGCATTATTTCTTCTTTTACTTTGGGTTGTTTGTAATGGATTTATGTGAGAGATTTTGTTCTTTTAGGACATTCACTTTCGAAGTGAAAGTTTTGACTGTACTTGCTGCAACCAGGCCTGTTCAGTCAAGCTAGCATACAGTACATACTGACAAGCCTGTCAATTATGTGTGGGTACATGCAGCTACCGTACAGTCATGTGCTTAAGTATGATCTGCCGTGTTGGCAGTCACAAATGTTTTAATGTGAGTTTTCATCTTGCAGCAGGAATCATTTTGGCATGTATGGTTTCCCCCAAATTCATTTTGGGTGGTCATGTAAGTTCCACTAAAAGTCACTCTAGACCAATTTATGAAAATCTCAAACAACACGAACCAGATTCTGAACATTGCAGTACATTAAATAATGCTTTAAAATGAGCCTCTGAAGTTCCCACTTTTGGTGGAAATCAGTGTTGATATAAATATTACTAGCTGGTAGCAGATAAACAGTTGAATGCCTAAAGTATCGGTGGTGATGTCTGTCTGTGACAGTTATTGCATTTGGTCCACACTGTTTGGTGGAATTTAAGGATCATACAGACCTGGACATAGTACAAAAAACTTGTTGAGTGGGTTGCCACTTGAATGCAGTTGTGCTTGCCATATTGTGAAAGATTTTCCTCTTGGCATTCATAGTTAAGTATTCCACATGCATAAAAGTGCCTTTATTGACAGTAACAAGAGAAGTTGACATGTTAATTGTATCGATAACACTGTTAACTTTGTGTGGCATTGTGCAGAAATCCTTGTTCAATTTCCATGAGCCTGAGGACAACTTTGGTGCATCCAATTATCATTAGTGCAATTTTGCATTGATCAGTAGGAACTGGGTATTCATAAGGTGATCAGTAAGTGAGTGCATGCAAGTATGTGCTGGAATCATACAAAAGTCTGCTACAGTAGGTTGACTTTATGTTGGAATTGTTTTTCATTTGATAGATACTTCTAAGATAACCCTGTGGAAGAATGAAAATGAAAGAGGCTACTGTATATTTTTAATATTCTCACCAGTTCATGATTGATACACAGTGCAAAAATAACTTTTAATTCAGAACCCACAGCTGCAAAAGTTTAAGCATATTGATAAGTTGCCAGTGTGAGAAAATATGATAGGCAAGTATTTGGAGAACTGACAGTATGACTTCCTTGCTTTTGTTTTGAAAGTATTTATAGCACGCACTGGAGTAACATGTGTGTTATGATTGACTCCCACACTGCAGTATACATATATCAATGTTCAGGAATGATCATGTGAGATTGTGTGTTAAATGAGGTTAAACTTACTTTTTGGATACTTTGGTTGCTGATTTTTCCTGATAGAGCAAGGAAACGAAATTTCTACTTTAATGCCATATTCCTAATACTGGTAGCTACCAACATGATTTCTACCCCTACTATAGTGGGAGTGAAAGTAGCATATATACTGTAGATGTTGTCATTCATACTTGAAGGAAGTTAGCTTTCAATAATAATAAAATTTGATTTTATTCGCTTCTGACAATTTTTGTCATCTGGCCGGACACTTTCTGAAAGAGTCATTGGTGATACTGTGCCCGACCCTCACCTAGGTAACAGTCATGCTACCGAACCATTTCAACGCCTTAAAATTGCATTGAAATCATAATACACACAAGTTACTAAATGAAAAATTATCTCACTTGAAAATGGGGTAGAAACATCGTGGTGTGTATGAGGGGGAGGGGAGGGTAGGTTGGATAGATTTGCTAGTAGTTCAAACAAGTTGCTGGCACTGAAAATGGGCAGGCAAGCATCCTGCATCTATAGTACCTATGCATGTGCAGTCTAAATGTAACTTAGATGTAAGCCAAACAGTCTAGATGTAACTTAATGTAAGCCAAACTTCACTTTGATTTGTATTATACACAGATTCACACTTCTATACATGCACTTCACTGCATGTGGTGAAGGAGTTCACATAAGCAGCATTGTGAATGTAAAAAGTGCAAGCTCATTCAGGCCACCTGATGGAACCTTTGTTGCTACATTGATTATTGTCTCACAAGTCAATTGTTCTCCTTATCTCTATTGTTATACACTCCTTCATTCAATACCGTCCTCTCCTTGTTAGCAGCTCTCCCTGAGTTGGCAGCTCTGTTGTTCATTGTTTACTTAACTTCCGCACAGCTGACAACTTTGCGTTGTGTACTGTAAAGTATGCAATCATCATACCGTATGACCATATGGGCATTTTTCTGTTTGTAGTCTGTTCCCTTTTTATGCATAAAATTGTAATCTGTTTTGGCGGCTTAAGTGAAAGTAATGCATATTATTAATACACATAGTCTCTTATTGTACACATGAAACAAACTGTGAGTGTTTAGTGGGTATTTTGGAAAATGAATGTATCAAACAGATTATACTGCAATTTATTTGAGATGGTGGAAAGTTATTTTACATTGATGATACCATGAAAATGACCCCATAGATTAAGAAAAAAAAAAGATGAGCATTGCGATTGTGGTATAGGTTAATGCAATCCAGTGACAATTGTTCTCTAACATTTCACCTCAATTGATTTTGAAGCCTTTTAGCTGCCCAGGTTTTATTTGCTAACCCTCATTTTTATATGATTTCTTGTGAGAGCCTATTACCTGAAGTAATCTACAGTTTCAGGAGGCATTTTTACATATTTTCAATAACTATGGCAATGATTTACCATTGACGTCTCCACAGAAATTAAACAGTATGTGTTTGAGTGCAGAGTTAGAGGAAATTTATCTGAAGTGCCTACAGAACGTCAGTGCATGACCCTTGGAATTTGCATTATTAGGCATGTTGCTATGTAGACCATATCTTCCAAATTGGAATCTGTCGAGTAAAAGTTTGGAGATAAAGTCTGCACCTCACAATCTCTTGTTTGTTTGGTTGTTTCTATGCAACATGTTCTCATAAAAGATACTGAAAATGAATATCTACCAACTGTACAGGTTCATACATATGTCAGTTTTAATTAAGTAGATAAGTACATAATATGTCACAAATGTAGAGCAATCATCCAAGATCGGGGAATTACAGGTACTCTAAGGTTGTCCCTTTCCCCAAAGCTGCTTGAAATCTGTACCTTGTATGGGTCAACACAAATGTTGTTGCTGTATGTACATCACTAAAAAGGGCAACTGTGATGGAGTGATGGTTATGCCTACAAGCATCAACTACAGGTAGCTAATCGACCAGTCTACTGTTTAAACTCAAACAGTGAGTGGTACAAAGTTTCAACAAAAAGTCATAGGGGAAAATGTTCAAGTTCATGTAATTAGAAGGTCTGTCATATAATAAATATTGCAAATTTTGTGACCTCCCTGCAGATATGTCACTTCATGGAAGAGTTTTCAAAAACTTCAATGATATACATTCTCTTCAAGTTTGGGGCAAGTTTTCCTATCAGAAGTCTCGTAATAAGATCCATATATGACTGTTTAAGGACCAAAGCTGACAATAATTTGTGAAATTCTGTCTTGAAACGTGCTTTGGAGTAATTCGGTGGCAGCATAGTCAAGAAATCGTGACTCAGGTTTAGAGCAATCAAATCGACAAAGTTTAATGGTGATCAATGTCCACGTATCGATTGCAACCACTAGCATTAGTTACAGTAGTGTCAATGCCCCAAAGGCTTACAATCACATTAATTTTCTTAATTGTCTAAAGCTGTCTTTCCAATATGTGCACTCATACAAAAGCATGAACTATTTTTCAATCTCAGTACTTGAGATATATTTGATCATACACTCTGATTATCAGTCAGTGTTATCAACATTGTCTTTGCTATGGTTGTCATAATAAAACTCAAGTTTGTTGCTTGTATCAAGGACCTTCTGTGCTGCAGTGCTTTCTTGGTTCTATTGTCAAGTAGAGAGACTTGCTTTTGTGCAGAAGTTCAACATTTCTTTGAGGACAGCCATACATGTGTTGTTCTGAAAAAATCTAGGGCCTCAGCGGTGAACTGTTTGTTGTCAGTGAACGTAGACTCTGTAAATGTGCAGATCTGTGGAAAATTGATTATGATCTCTGCTAGAACTTTAGGCAGTTATTAGTCTAGTACTCATAAACATCCATGCATGTTTCTTTAAGTACATGTAAATTGAACAGCCAGATTATATTTTATTGCAAAACACACCTCTTCTTTAAAAGATAGTGTGACATGCATCTAGTAAAGAGCACTCCTCATGCAGGAATTACAAAGTGAAACCCTGAGTGAAAATCCATCGGAAGTTTGCTTGTGTCTATTACAGCTTTTGAGTTATGACTTTTCAAATTTTGAGAGAAATGCAAAACAGTTGACATGAAGTGTTGCACAACATCATTATTTCTTGTATTTTGCCTATGTATTTTGCCCCTTAATAACTAAATTACTGAGTTTCTTATTTGTCATTGATATCAATATTTTTGAAGAAAAAAAATATGTACTTCCAAACAAAACCCTCTAGGCATATAAAATTCTCAAATGTCCTTGAAATGAAGGTTACATAAACAAAGGATTAACATAAGACATGCTGTATCATAGGAGTCCATCTCTTGACATCACAAATTTGCATACTTAGCATGATACAGCTGTAAGACACTAATTTGCCTGTAAATTTGTCAGTCTTTGACCAATTTTTATGAAATTTGTGACTTTTATAATATTTTTTACGCTTAATGCACCTAATACTCCAGAATGTCATTTTCATGTCACATGACCTGTTACATGTTCCCATAAATCAAACTGATTAAATTGCTTTCCTTTGCAGGCCTGGTTGTGAATTTAATTTTCCCTCTCTCTGTATCTCTCTCCACCTTCTCTCCATCCTAGATCTCCTGTCCTTTATTCTTCTTTTTTTTTTTAGAGAGTTCATTAACTTGGTGACATATGCCAGTAGTTTGACGCTGCCGTGTACAGTCAAACAATGTACCAATACATCGTTTGTAGTTTATGTCTTCCATCATACCAGTTTACAGTGCTTCAGTTTTGTTAAAAGGGCCATGTAATTTGAATTCTGACCACTGTACTGCATGCTTTTCATTTACATTTACACAAGACAAATAAGGAAGAGTGAGAGATTTTATCATTATGCAAGTACCATTTGCTATGGACTTTATACCCACTTGGTCAATATACTGCACTATTACTGTACTGTAGGAACTGCCGTAAATTTTTATGGTGTGTGTCTTGTCTGTGGCATGATTGAATGGCCCTTCCATCTTTATGACAACTGGAAGTGGATTCTTAAGATAGAATCTCAAACTCCACCCTTTTTCAAAGTTCAGCCAAAATTTTGTTGCTGAATCATGAATCAAAATGGAATTTAATAGTATGGTACAGTACAGTATTAATTACATGTGTTTGAATGAAGACTTGAAATTTAATCTTATTTAAAGTTGCAAACTTGGTTCTGGATAATGCTCATAGAAACTTGGGGATTTCATCAAACCATAGAAGAGTTCCCCCTTTTTTTTTTCTTCTTCTGCAACATTAGACAGTGCATATTGATGATACTGTACTGTAGCTGCAGGTCAATAGTTGTGCATAAATTATGACAACGCTGTCTCAATGTTACATATTGTCGGCATAGAATTTTCCTTTCTATATGTAAATTTGCTCTCATTTAGATAGTGTTTGGTCTTATTCATTAAATATATCATTTGATAAATTTATGCAAGTGCATGATAATTTGATACTGGTATAAGTGCATGTTTCACAAATTCACTGTGAACAATATTCAAGCCTTTGGATTTACGATTAGGATGACTACTGTACAGTTCCTTACATTCACTTGGGTTTAGAGCAAAGATAAATATTAGAATGTGATGAGAATTCTTGATACAAAAATGAAAATGAAATTTTAGATTGTTCAAGAACAACAAGTGAATTTAGAGCCATTTTGGTCCATATTTTTTTGTCAGCCTCAACAAAACTATACTTTTTGTGTAGAATCTACCATAAAGATGTGTCTGAAAGGGGTATCAGCTGGTGTCTGTTTGACAGATTCAATGCAGAATAATGTTACTTGTATTGAACCAACATTGCTGGAATCCGCCATCACAGTGATGAATATCTGTAGGCATTTTCCTTTAACAGACAGTGATAAATGTTACCCTTTTTAATAGTATGCACAAGTACCAAAAACACTGCTTTTTCACCTGACCCTTAATTAAATACAGAATGTAATGCTGACCTTTCTACTTTTACAGTTATCTGCAGTAATATCCACTGTTGTGGGATATGCAGAAAGAAACATGATACCTTCATTGCATGCTGCCCTCATTATGCAAATAAGCCAACATTTCTGGAATCCTGGCGTTAATTTTCATATTTGAGTACTCTTACACATTACTCAACAGCACGGTTGTCACCAGACCGGACGGCGCTGGGCGGTGCTACCCAGCTCTCAAAATCTCCACCCGGCACTCGCCGTCAATTTCAGCATCACTGCCCGGCACAAATTTTGTACTTTAACTGAATAAAATTGTTAGATTTCTTTAGAATTCTGAGTGAAAGTTACTCATTGTTACTATCACATCAATATTAAG